>WEDG01003482.1:0-78898 GCA_017591395.1 Schistocephalus solidus | reverse complement strand
GGGCAATGCCTGTAACCAACTTAAAATATATATAGATATGAAGGCTAATAAGCCAGAAATGGCCATTCCAGTCTCCCTTGTCTTTGTCGGTTCCACTCTATCATATGCTCCATGTCGCTATGCGACCGCCTGCGAGGGCCTCTAGTCCTGACTCAGGGCACAACGGAACATGCATGTTCCTTAAGCGAATCGGTGGTACGACACTATCATCATATTCCCGATCACAACCGACAAAAGCAGGCCCGGCTAATGGTAGAGCGTTCGACTCAAATACCCAAAGGTCGCGGGTTCCGAATCCGAGGTGTGCCCACGCGGGATTGGGTATGACTGGCTGATGATGGCTAATAAGCCAGAAATGGCCATTCGGTGTCTCTTGTCTTTGTCGGTTCCAGCATCATATGCTGCATGTCGCTATGCGACCGCCTGCGAAGGGCTCTAGTCTGAGCTCCGTACAGCGAAAATGCATGTTCCTTAAGCAGATCGGTGAGCCGCACACTTTGTCAGTCATATGTCCCGATATGTATATATATATATATATATATATATATAACTATATATATATACCAGAATAACATGACCGACCAAAAGACAAAGGGAGACTGGAATGGCCATTTCTAGCTTATTAGCCGTCATAAGCCAGCCATGCTACCCAGGCATGCTGCGCCCGAGCCTCCCGAACTCGCGACCTTTTTGGGCAGAAGTTCAACGCTCTACCCACTGCGCCATGAGCTCGTTGTCTTGCCGGTTTCGATCGAGCCCATCGTTGTGTCAGTTGTATCGGCTGGACAAAAACACTCGACGCAAAAGGTACTGTGCATGTGGCCTACATTGATTTCCGAAGGCCTTTGATGGTATTCAGCAACCCTATCTCCTTTAAAACTTGAGAGTGATGGGGAACGGAGGCAAACTTCCGATGTGGATCGAGAATTTATCTATTGGCTTTTCACAAGTTATCTGTGTAGGGCGAGAGCGCTTAAGGTGCACAGTCATAGGGATTGAAGTCCCACAAGGTTCCGTTCTCGGACCGACCAGCTTTTTCCGGTTAGTGAATGATTGCGCACTAGATTTTGTTTGTGAGTGCGCCATGTTTGCGTTTGCAATAAAGATATGGAAAGTCACCCACAATGCTGCCAACAAAACAAACTTTCAGGACAATCTTTTTTGACTAGACTCGTGGTCCCGCAGATGTGTCCTGTCCTTATATAAAGGTGATTTTGCAACCAAGACGCTCAATATAGTTATCCATGTTGCCAAATCTTTGCGTCTAGGAGAAACAGAACATTAGCTTTGTTTTGAAAGTTCAAACTCAGATGGACTTTGTCAATGAATTGACTTCGATGATAAAGAACTCTTGTTACGATATTTTCGCGATAAAATTCGGGACAAGCTAAGTGTTCCTGAAAAATTAAAACAAATAGTGCATGTAAATTCGCCACTTCTTTTTCTGAGTTGCTAGTTTCTCAATGCTATCAGAGCAAATTATTCCAACTTGGGCGTCAAAACTCCATTTTATTTGCAGCCCAGTCACTCCTCACTCGAACCCCCACAAAAATCAGCGATTACTCCGAAAGCAGTTATAGAGAATTCATTCCAGCAACACCTGCCACTCTGTCTTAGGTGGTCAGTAGAGAAGTTGGATATCAAGACACGGGAAACCAGTAACCTTCATAGATAATATAAACTTTTCGTGCTGCACGCAAACTTGTGGGTTTTTTCAGGTATCAATATGTCTTCTTTGATTTGCGGAATTATCCTATCACTGAGAATTTTCCCAATATTTCTAATATATTTGGTATCCTGATAGTGCTATTTCGCTAGCTTGAATGTTGACGGACAGGCAGCTTGCAATTACTATTATCACCTTTGATTAAAGTGCGGTAAGGCAAATGTTTACCTCGTTGAGTTTTGATACATGCTTTTTATGAATTTTTGCACAAAACCTCAATTTCGTGCCTTCTGATTTCGTTTGTCACTATTATGGATCTTACTGCATACCCAGATGGCAGTCTCGTACATCTGTTCCATTTCTCGATATGTTTCATTGACTTCGGTTTCTTCAGACAGAGCACTGGACGTTACCGACTTGGTTATGCTGTTCCTTTAAACGACTGGTTCAACGATGTCAGCGTTAGACGAAAAGCTGATGTTAACCTTAATATTTAGCACGGGCTAATTTCAACTAAAGTATCATGTGCGTGCCAAAGTGACTTCTCCGATAGGATTACCTCGATGTGCTCTTTACTCTTCATCATAATTTCAAGGGTTCGCAGAAGTAGCGTTGCTGGATTATCTTTATTTATTTTTCTGATCCGATATGCTTTCAAAACATTTAAGGACAGGTAAACCTGAAGTAACTTTTCCAGTTGGCCGTGTAAAGGAGCGCGGTTGTCCGAATTGCTGTCTTCAGGCTTAAGTGCGTTTGATTCAGCGACACACTGAAAAAAGATGCTATGTACATTCTAATAAATTGTCTGAAAATGGAAAGGACAGTTTACATAGTTCATTGTTAGATTCTGGTTAACTCTGCTATCTGTGTCATTACTAACGTGGCTTATTAAAATTAAAGATGATATCTTTTACGGAGCTAATCAGTTTATCTTTCAGTGGCTCACATTTTACCGGCATACAATTCTGTCTGAATGTCTGCTGATGAGACGGAGGTACACTATCAGCTCTGTCCGTAGAAATCGGTGCAAAATTTTTCAGCCTACTTTGACTTTCTCCATTCCACTCATCAAATGTGACCCAATTTTCAATATCACCATCTGATGAAACATCCATCGACCATACCATTTATGGTAACTTGCTCAGATATGGGCTACTACTGCATAAATTGAAAGACATTGGCCAACACATGAACTGTTTCGATTTCATTTTTGGAATTAAAGAAAGTTCCACCATATGAGTGAGAACTGTAGACATGATATGTCTTATTTCGATTCATGGCTGCATGCTTATGGTAGCTAGGATCGCATATATTATTTCTCTTTTTGAATTTCTGATACGACTGGTGTTCCTCAACCAGTGAAAAGATAAACGCTTCTTTATATTTATTATTTCATTTTAATATTCATCTGTCTCAAAGAGGATGTAAAAGATATCTGAGTCTATTTTCCATAAAAGAGCGATACTAAATTATACTAATTATTTGTACATTCTCTCAGTTTTGCATATTGTTTGTTATTACTTGAGACTAAAATAAGCAAATCTCGCAGTTTGTTCATTTTTTGCATTAACTGCATCAGGCAATTTAGAATAATTGACGACAATGGAGATCGCCATCTTGACCTCAAAGAATTTATGAAAGGTTGTCGTGACTTTGGCACCGACCTAACAAAAGAAGAAATGGAGGATATTTTTCATCGAATTGATAAAGACGGAAGTGGACATCTTGATTTTGACGAATTTCTCAATGCACTCCGCGTAGGTAGTGTTTTTGCTCATCTTTTTGAATAACTAAGCCCCCAATGCCAAAATGTCGGATAGAACTCATAAATAAAGCATTCATGAAAATGGACAGGACAAACGATGGTTATATAACTGCAAGTTTTATGTTGCTTCTTCCCGTGCTTTAAATATTATGTATCGTTAATAAGTGTCATTTCCTTATTTATGCCCTTTTTTATCGTTATCTGGTGTTTGGGCACATGACCATACTTTGTATAACTTCATTTTCAAATTCGAATTTATATTGTTTTCCCGTAGCCCCTTTTATGTAAATAAAGCTTGCTTGTTCTTTTCGTAGGCTGAAGACCTAAAAGGAGTTTATAACTGCACCCATCATCCGAAGTACAGGAATGGAGAGTGGACAGAGGAACAAGTTTTCCAGGAATTCCTCAAAAGGTTTGAAGCTCCCAATGAGATTGATGGAAAGGTAAACCAGGCTTTTGTAAAAATATATTACAAATAAGTTGTTTGTGCATATTGCATTGCTGACCGCTAATACCTACACATGAGTTCCATAATATTTACAAATTTGATTGAGTGTAAGATTTATAAATATAGTCATATAATTGCACCAGTACTGTCAATGTGCTGTGTTTATGTTTTCTAATTGGTTTTATTTTAGGTAAGGGAGTTTTAAGTATACTATGCCAAATAAGTATAACCCAATTATGTGGCTCATAAAATGTGCAGAATTTAACTGTTTTTTGAGATTTGAGCATGAAAGCAATCTGCAATAATAAAATAACTTAGCATAACGGAGTGTTTTGACTAGGCATTATCCATTTGGGCTTACTATATATACTCCTTCCAACACTAAAGGATTATGAATTACAAAACCATAGTTAGATCGAACATGAATGGGTACGGCTTCACAATTGTTATTTTAAACAGGAAATAAAAGAACCGCGTTTTGACAAAGTCAAACATTTATGATCATATTCAACTGGGTGCTCGCAAAAAATTGGTTTACTCCATCCTTCGTTTCGTTCCTACCCAGTCAAATTTTCGACTAAGGTCAGAATTATATCAAGACGCTTTGGCACTCAAAGCTCGAGTTCTTGTATACTCTTTTTAGTAGATTTCTTTAAAGCCTTCTCCCTTTGTTTGTATAGGAAAAGACCAAAAAAGACTTGATCTGCATTTCTGACGTAACACTTGAGTTTATTTTCACAGATAAGTAAAATGGGCATAAAGTACAACTGCTAAAATAGGAGGGAAGTTTCCGCGCTTCCGGAAACGGCGAGTTTTTTGATAAAACTTCGGCTGCAAATGGCTCATTGTCAGAAAATAAATGAATACTGTTTACTTTTTTGATATTCCAAGTAACAGATGCTGCATTAAAAATAAGAATCTCGAATTTTCCATCTCATCCATGGAGATGTCTTTCCATTAATGCAAAATTCCTCTGCCAGCGCTGCAGTCAGTGTCCGTGGAGTCGCATCAGGCATTCATAGTTCATCTACTGGTCAGACGATATCACCTAACAACCGACTCATGGGAAGCTTAATTTCACGACGTTTGTGAACGACTCTTGTAAACGTTTGTGTTGATTTTAATCCACATGGAAAATAATGCTTTATTTTTATAAACTATCGCGTAATTTGGTGTTGAAAAATTTTAAGGTAGGTTCAGGTATCGATTTTTCCCCTAAGTAACTATTCAAAAACGAATTTGATAGGAGGGGTTCTTCTTCAAGGGATAATGTCTGCAAATATTGGATCTGGATAATGTTAAAAGGGCAAGATTTCCGTTGTTTGAAATTGAAACCTCAATCCAAAAAACCTTGGTGAGCTTCAATAGCTTTCAATGAAACTCTGCTAATAAATATCCGTAAAAAATTCACCTATCGCCTTTTTAAGGATAATAATCATAGAACTGCTCGACATCTATACACCCTAATCGGACTTAAGATTTCTGAACTCAGTACATAATTGCCTGCTGATTTGCTCCACAGACAGCGTTTCACTCATAATACCTTGAAAATCGCTCATTAAATAATTAAATACGGTCACAGTTCATGGCCTGCTGTCAAAAAAGATTAGCGCTTATTTACTCGCAGAATATGCTTGCCTCATCTTTGTGAACGTATTTGGTTAAATATGGTACTCACACACCATTAATGCTGGACTATTTCACATGCCGTAAACAGCAATAGTTAGAACCTTTCTCTGGTATAAAGAAGTGTCATTTTCATTTTACGATCTTTTGAATTTATTGGCAGTATTCTAGTTAAATAGAGATTTTTCCAAAAAAATAATTCTACTTATTATTAACCGCATGTGTGTTACGCTATATTCACCAAATATCTCTATTTTCCAGACTGATATCTAACAAAATTTAACGAATGCTTATTTAATTGTTAATTTTTCTCCTTTGGTGCACAACATGTCATCTCCTTATGATGGTAAAAAATAATACAGAAATTAGGAGTATTAACAGGTGTGAATAATTCATTTAACCCAGTTGTTAAAACTTCAGTAGCCTCAGTGAGATTCGATCCACCAAAAGCAAGAGGAAGACTTTAGTACAGCCGAAACTGCCGCGTTTTTCACAATTGATTCAACTGAATACAGAAATTATTGAAGTCCGTAGAACCTTTAAGCAATCACCTCTATAAGAGCCCTTTTCCTAAACACTGGCAGTGAGTGACATTGGCGTAGGAGCTTATGAAACTTTCTAAAATTTTATAGGAGCTTTTATCTTCCCCAGCCACGCCTTTATATCTTTCATTATTTAGTCCGTTGCCATGGAGCTGTTTGCTCTACGCATTAATTTAAAGGCGTGGGAAGTAGACATACCACTTTGCAGAGGCCTGCTTAAGGCTGTTGGCATGGGAGCATAGCTTGGTAGGCGGAAAATCGATTTGGGTTTACAAAAATGCTACATTTTCTCCAGTGTCCTGAATCATGTCAGCCTTAGGGGTAAGCGTAACCGAAGATATCAGCTAAACACGAAAATAAAACATGTAAACAGTGATGTATCGCTACACTTAACAGGGCATTCGTAAGCGGCACTATAGAGCTAAAGCGTACGGATTGCCTGTCTGGACTTCACGCAGGTCATCCGTGGAATAATATCACATGCCACTTATGAACAGTCAACCAAAATTCTGGAATAAAATCCCAGTTAGGTGAGCTCGTTGGGTTGATTAGCATACAAGATGATCCCAAATTTTTATCGTCTGGTTTTAAATGTGCATCTTTTTGGCTGCCTGGTAAAGTAAAAATACCAAAAATGACCACAAGAAAGCAGAATTTTTATTTTATTTTCGAGTTGTTTTCACTAGAAAGGTCAAAAGGATAAAAATGTCGACAATATAGTCTTTTTATACCAAAAGCCTACCCTCTGCAAATTTTATGCTCGAAGGAAGTATTTCAGTTTAAAAAACATTTTCCCCTCCCGAATAATTCAAAGTCCGGCCTATTATTGCACTTTTTAAGGGTTTTTCAAACCATATTGATTTCTTTTAGGGGAACTCACATGTCTCCATAAATTACGAAGACGGTGTCATCTAGAGCTCATAAAATCGTACAATAGATAGGGATATCGCAAGCAGCCTCAATGAACGCAAAAGGACAATGTAACTTGATCGGTTCGCATCCGACCAATATATATATAATAATCCCGATTGCAACCGACAGGAGAAGGAACCGTTATTCAATAGTAAAGCATTGGAATTAAAAACGCTCAATAATTAAAGAACCAGGATTCGACTTTCCATTCTTCTAAAAACGTGAGTCTAGGTAACGCTGGCTGACCAAACCTTGTAAGGCAGAAATGGTCATACTAGATTACATTGTCTTTTTCGGTAGACTATTATAGGCGTTTATATATGGGACAATACACCTGTTGTCCTCGAGATCGCCTTTTCTTCTCGTGTACATTCAGGTTATCAAAAGAACTACGATCATCTGTTAGAGTATGGTAGTGTTCATCCCGCTAGACCTTGGAATTTCTACGCTAATTACCATTTTAAAATAAAGATGTAAGAAAAAGTAACCCGGAAAGCAACGTTACAGAGTTAAACTTGACGTTCAATAAACAAAATATTCGCCTTAGAAATCTTAGGTAATCCACACCTTGAGTTGGGAACGGCTGGCTAACGATGTCTAATAAACCCGAAAGGGCATCCCGGTTTCTCCTGTCTTTATATTTTGAGCCTTCGAATTCTTGTAATTTTTTCCCATCGGAAGGCAGCCCTACTTTCCAAAGCAACAAGGAAAATGAACGTTTTTGGTCTCTTAAAAGTCCACCTGGTTTCATTTCTAATTGCTTATCGATGACAAACAGCTGGGGATAGGAAGTTATGGCCTTCAATTTTACACATCAAGAACTCGCAGACAAAAGTTGGCAAAGGACAAGTTAACCAAATTAAGACAAAACGCCAAGCTAAATAAGTAAATGTGGTTTTACTGTGCCACGTGAGACACCAGTTTTGTTTCCGGGTTTCGGTCGGTTCTGAAACGCCAAAGCAATAGAGCCTTGAAAGTTGAGATGCCTGTAACTAAAGGGTGCTGATCGAATGAGTGGATGAGATGTGCTATCGGGGATAAAGCATGCGAAGAACACGATTGCCCCGAAATCCACAAAAGGACGTGTAGATTAGAACCAGGTGACGACAGCTGCCTAGGACGGCATATGAAGGATGTGTCGTAAGATTCGGATCTCCTAGTAACGAAGTAGAAATCTTCCAAAACGAGCAAGTTAACCATGGAGTTTGATGAAGCTGGTCTGCGTTTCAGTCTTGTTCTTCTTAAGATCTGTCAAGGATCTGCAGGCCTTGACACTCAATCAAATACTACATGCCACTCGTAGCTTGCATCTACTTTTTACCATCTATCGCTATTGCCTCTACCCTGCCTCTTAGTCAGCTTAGTTCATCACATTAGTTCACAACGAGTCAGTGGAACGAGCATAGTCTGCCCCCATTTTATTTATGCCCCTTCACCCATGGGCAATGCTGTATTAACCCGATATATTCTTTTCAAGGTCACCAAGGAAGAATTCTTAAATTACTACTCTGGAGTCAGCGCCTCGATCGACAATAATGCCTACTTCGACCTCATGATGAGAACTGCCTACAAACTCTAGAGTCTTGAGGGAAGTCACAGAGGGGCTCAGCATGCCGACGCTTTGAATCATTTAAACGTGCAATTCACCAACTCATCCTTTGAGTTTGGAAACAATGTTTTTTTTTTCCTGAGAGCATCCTTCTCTGCTTGCTATTAAGAGTAATTATTTTGTCCCTGATCAAAAAACATCGCTTTGGTTGTCTCTTTGAATCTCTACCCACCATGAGACTCCTTTACTAAGAGGGACGATCTATTATGTAACTCCCTGATTTTTAATTAGCACAACATGGCTGCTTATATAATTTAAGTAGGAATTCTAAAGACAATTTGGCGAAAAGACGTTTGCGTTCGATAAATTATCGTCAGACCTTTATATTTATATTGTTATGTAACTAAGTAAAGCATGCGGCAAGCAGAAAAAAAACATGCAGATGTCAGAGTGGGGAAGGGGAATAAAAAATACTGCGTTCAGTCTTCTGATCAGCGTGAGGGAGGGGTGGACACCGGGGAAGGTAATTAACTGCGGGCGGCTGAATTGGTGGTTTTCGGCTATGGTAACTGCAGCGGCTGTATAAAGTCCTTTTAGACACACAGCGCCGGTTCACGCGTCCAATCTGATTGTAGCCGTTTCTGTCGTAGCCAACAGACGTTGTCCAAGGAATTTCGAAAAGGTTGAAGGGGCCTTGTGAAGCACCACGAAGACCTCTTTGATGGGAATGTTATATTTGCTTTCTAACAGAGCTTAATAAAATACTGAAGGTTTAGGTTAATGATAGGATGTGGTTGGGGAATATGATTCAGTAACGATTTAGAATTGGGTTTCGGTTGAAGGTTTCTGTTAAGGTAATGTTTGCTTGCCACTGGTCCTAAGTCGACACAAATTTGTTTAACCAATAACCTTGGATTTTCAAGTCTCCTGCCCATTTACACTCCTTGTTTGCTTTTCTTACATTGCGCGTCTGTTCCAGCACCTCAACTGAGCAATAAATCTACTTGTGATAGCAATATGAGTATTTTAAGGTCCTCTGTAGACTCCGTTAATAGCCTTGATAATCTTTCCTACTGATAAAAGTAATATTATCACCTCATTCCCACTTTACAGAAGTCCCTGGGTTTCATTTACCAGTAGAATTATGCATTAGATCCTTGCCTTACAAACCATAAGAGTAAAAGTGCTTGTGGCGAGCTCACTGGGGACGTAGTTATTAACACTACTGATGAGGTATATAGTATAATCCAAATTCATTACTGATTTTTTGTGTTCTATATGGTAAACTCTTAATGACGTAGAGGATTATATGATTTTCTTTGCATTGAATGCAAGTTGCTTGTAAATTTCCATCCCCCAAGCAAAAAGCAACGGTAGATCGGGCTCATAATTACTTGAGAATTGCGTAACCTCTGTAAAACCTAAATATGTCTTTTTGAGCACGCAGTACAAGGGGAGTGATTTGCTATCAAGTAAGTTCAATTCAGGATTCTCCGAACATGGTTTCAATCGAATATATTCGAGTTTATGATAGCATCGCAAATTAATGGAAAAACCATACTACCATAGCAGGGACTTTTTAAAGATTGCGGTTTGTACAGGGCAGACGAAAAAACGGCTAAGAAACAACCCAATTGATTCAGCGACCTGACAATCTCAGAAGCGTGTCTTTACTCGTCTGAGCTTCCAAAATCTCACAGGTTTTCTTCTCAGAGGTCCAATCTTAGCCAATTGTGAACATATATGGACTATTCTGCGGGTGCCTCGATTGTGCAACGAAGTTTTACCGGTCGACGGATCAACCAGGGGTGAGCTATTTTCCAAAATGGGGGTCTTTTCGATGAAAGAGATTACAAGCATGCGTAACTATTGTGTTTAAATTCTGAACGGAAATGGACATGATAAGGCCCCTAAAATGCCAATATTCATACCATGCTATAAGTTATCTGATAACTACCTAACTGCCATTTCTTCACTTACCACATGAACTGACATTATAGTAAACCAATATATGATCAACAACTCGTCCACCCTCTCTTTCTGAGCACCACAGCCGGATTAACCTACGCAGACAATCTTATAAGATAGTGTGCAGGACGCATCCCTGTTGATCCACATGCAAACACAGACCATCCTTTGGTAGGAATTTATCCACAGGGACACAACGTTTGTTTTTTTCTATCCACTGTAGACTTTGTGCCTCGTTCACTGCGATTCCGACTATTTAGACGTTGCTAGTGGAGAAGACCAACAGATAACTCACACTATGGTACCAATCGCACAAAGGCGTTTTGAGTCTGGTTGCTAGGCAACCTCTGCCCAGGTTATGTGTAGCTAGATGCTCACCCGTAATCCAAAAATCGCATCAACTTTCAGCCAATTGTTGGCGTCCTAAAAACCGATAACCCCGCAAGTAACGACATCTCAAGTGCCTTCGTTTAATGTCCAACGAAAAAAATTGCCCGCTTACGTGCAGAGTGACGGGACTGTCAACGCGATCGCTGAGAAAAGAACTTTATTAGCCTCAAGTTTCAGATTCCTGATCGAACCTATCATCGGATACGGATGATTCATACGCAAGGCGTTGCAAGGTGCAGTCATGGTTCACGGGTCCCCGAGTCTATTAACAAGTGCAATGATCTACCTACCCATATTCGGTGCTGAGGCGCAGCTTGACCCTAGAAATCCGCCACTCGAGGAGCGCGCAAGCGCACAATGTTTCCAGTGGCAGTGCCGGTGGAACAAGATGGCCAATCTATCATCACGCAACCTCAACACTGATGAAATTTCAGCCTGCCTGCTGTGTTGTGCGTGGCCGCGGTTCTGTTGTTGGCCTCCATAACACGGATGAAAATAGCTCCTCCTCAGCTCTTAGTAGTTTTCTTAAGCAATCCTCGCGAACCCAAAGAGCAACTATATTCACTCAAAATTTATACAGTCTCGTCTCGAACGATTGATCACATCTTTAAGAAGATGCGTAAGCGAGCGCAGACTTCCTTCTCAAGGTAACGACCCGCAAGGAAAGTCATAAGTCCTTGATGCACCAGAGGGTACGCCATCATCGATGAAGGAGGAGGGGTTAATTGTCCTAGGTATACGGCAGCATAGTGACTGCATCCCTACAGGCACTGCAAATTCCTGCTATGAATTGGGCGGTAATGTGATGACGTCCCTTATATCGGCACAGGTACAATGGCTACAACAACAAACGAACAAATGCTGCATTTCGTAGTACAGCAAATGTTCGACTTCATGCCGCAAAAGACGCTGGGTTAGATTTGTGAAATTATAGTAAAATTTTACATGTTCGAAAGCTTTCTTGTTCACCTGAACCTTTATGTACGCTTGTTTTAATGTGCTGATACGCACGCTAACTTCAACGCACTTTTAACTGAGGCGTTCTCCGTACCGCTGCTGCCTGTCACTGGTGCTCACTTAATTAGTGCTGGATCTCCTCGCGAACCCAAAGGCAACTATATTCACTCAAAATTTATACAGTCTGGTTCCGAACATTGATCACATCTTTAAGAAGATACGTAAGCGAGCGCAGACTTCCTTCTTTTATTAAGATCCAGGATGCAACAACAGCAGCATTCGCAAGCGTTGAATGGCCGACAAGTCCACAAACACACACGCACAAAACCAGGCAACAAACCTAAAAATATCACATACGATAATTTAGTCAGAGAGAGAGAGAGATAGAGAGAGAGGGCGATAGAGAGAAACAACGTGAGGGAGGAACAAAAGGAAGTAGAATACAGGTGGGGGCGGTGTTGGCGGCAAAACTGTTCGGTTCTGCGGTGCAGAAACGAGAGTTACAGCCTGAAAGACGCATGGGCACAGATCATTGGGAACACAGAGCGCAGCCCGACTACAGTTGGCTCGATGCGGGCCGCAACAAATCTTAGTCCATAAGTTTCAGCGGACGAGCGAATTGCTGGGCAGCACTGTTTAGGCAGTGTGAGTGGCGAGCACGGGTACGCAGAAACGGCAATCATCTCACAGGCCACTGTGTCCAGCACATAAGCTAAAACGGCAGAAAAAGGGAGGCGACTGAGAAGAATCGGTGCAATGAAACGGAGAGGCGGATGCTTGGTTCTAGGGCCAAGAAGGCAGCTTGTAAACAGATTTTCGATCCGACTCATTCGGTAAGAAAAATTTTTAATAAAACGTTACTTATTATATTTCCGTAAACATGTTTTTTGTGAATTTGATACGAGCGCAGCTCCAGCCTCACTTTCATATGGGTGGCTCCGGAATCAAAACATGAATTAATTATTAGGTCTTTTTAAAAGCCTTCGAACTGCGCACAAAAGTAAATCATAGTTATCTGCAAGTCTTGCATGCAGTACGCGAATAAAACCAATCGAGTCTACATCACGCGCGTGTCCTGAGACTGTGGTATTAAGTTGATGCACTTTGAGGTTGCCATTATCAGCAAAATTTAAGAGACAAATTAAGCGACGACGTCGACTGTAGTCTCCAGGGCGTGTGCGCATAGCGGTGAATTGTGCGTGAATTATTTTACAGTGAACCAGACTTGCGCAGAATTTACCGCACTGCCCCTCCTACGATGGCAAAACAGTGTCAAAGAAGACCTGATTTGAGCGCCGGCGCAGAGGTTAACAAGGCTGAACAGCCCGGCTACGCAAGCCACACACGCACGCACACAGAGACAACGAAATAACGTTTTATTTACGGGCACCCCAATATACCGCATGGGCACAATTTCAGTAGCAGGGGTTGATGAGGTTTGGTCGGCATTGTTGACGAGTTGGGAGGCGATACAATTTAAAGTAAAAACAGAAGGAAATGTTATCTGTGAGCATGCTCGGGCCCCTAAATAACAGAAGCCCTGCAAACTTAGGGAACATTTTATTGGTTTTCAAGAAAACGCTGTCATCGTGTCTGACACACTTGAGAGCATAAAGCCTAACCCAACCCCTAGAATGCCGGGGAAGGAAGAAAGAGCTCACCCGCCGTCACCTCAGCAATCAAGATCGTCAGTACGAAAAGTACTTTGGCTGCAGACACGCAGAAGAACTTCTTAGCAAGACCTCCGAATCCAGGACAGCAATGTGCGCGGCACGACCGATGAAGCTATTGGCGGAGCTGGGGAAGTTGTGGTGAATATCATAGCGTACCACCGTGGTGCGCGACTCCTTTGATAAGCCGCTGCAGCAGGTTGGCCACCATTTCCATGTAGATAATACCTAAGAAAAAAGGAAGTATGCAGAACAGTTAATCAGAACTGTTAGCCGAAACGTGAGTACGTGGGTAGGCATTTGAGCAACTGCATATGCAGTCAATTAGCATGCCCGTAAAGGACTGGCGAAAATAGACATTCTTGTGGGCGTTTTGTGTTTTTCAACTGCTGGGTGCAAAAAACGATATATTTTGCCAGATTAGAAATTCTTTTTCTAAAAGGTTTCGAGATATTTGTGTGAGTACATGGGTGATTCTGTAAATGGATTCTAACAACAAGTCACGTCAATGGGCGGAGTCGGAATTATGCAAACCATGAAATCGTAAAAAAACCTTAAGGTCACGTTAAAATGCAGATTGGGTACGGAAAAGGATGAACTTTGTAACTTTTTGGAAACGCGACTGATCCCTTTCTGAGACAGCAGACACGTTTTGAAGAACACGCAAGATGAACGGCACTTTTTAGCATTCCGGAATGCAGTTCTAAACATCAAATCCGAAAGACAAATTACCTATAACGCTGGTTTAGGAAATGGACCTTCTGTAAGGGCAGGGGGATAGGAAAACCCCTTCTAAGTAATAAAGATGGCCCTGCGCAGTAACTAAGAGTAACTACTCTCCTGTCCTAACCCTTATATTACCTCTACGGTAAGCCTAAACGCAGCTCTACTCGTAAATCGAATCTCTTTAACAGTCTCTGCCTTTATAGCTGATCGTGTTTCCCAGCGCACTCAGCATAGTGAGTGCAGAATATGGATGATGGAGTGTGGCTATGGGTAGCGAAAAGCAAATCAAGGTAACATAAGCAACCAATGAGAGGCAGACAGGAGACCGAAGAGGAGACGGGAAGAAACTTGCAACCCGAAAAGCAGAAAGTGGGGGGAGCGGAGGAGGGGATGAGTGGGCTGCCTCACCAAACTCCGAATTGTCCTGGATGGCCGCTTTACAGAGCTCAATACGGGCAGAGTGGTGCGGCACATAGTGATCCTGCGGACTGCTGACCAGCAGGACGTACCGAAAGCTGCCCAGCCCCGGACTAGAGCTGAGTTTGTAGATGTAGGTCTCCCGGGGATCGGTGTGATCTCGCAGACGCAGTTGCAGCAGGCTTTCCGACTTCTTCAACTTCTGCAGTGCCCACATGCCCATGTTCACGAGACCCGAGGTGCCGTACACGGTGCCGAGGTGGGGGCCACAGAGGGAGAGGAAGGTGTGTAGCAGGGGCAGGAGGGGCTCCATGCGGGGGTGCGCAAGGGCCGCCCGAATGAGCACACAGCCGAGGCTGTGACCAATGAAACTAGGGGGCGTGCATGGGTGGGGGAAAGAAAGTGAGGTGCAGGAATTAGTCAGCAGAGAATGCAACCACACTCCAACTGCTCACCGCGGGCGAAAAAGTAGAAGCTCAGTGTAACTGACTTCCTTTTATGCCACTGAGTCAGAACGAAATACAAGGTCTGTTTCCCACCATAGCATGACGCTGCAACACCAGCATTAGCCCAGGTTACACCGAAAGTAGTGAAAAAAGGCTGCTGTAATTTAAGTTGCTATGTTACTTACCGGACAGTACGCAAAGTTACATGGAAATAGGCTAACCTTGGACTGAGAATTGTTCAAGGCACCAAGGATTCAAATCCAGTCATTTCGAGAAGAGGGCGTATTACGATTTTTAATAACATTTCACTAGTGTCTGCTCTGCTTAAAAGAAAAGCTGTGTTGGTACTCGGCGCATACTTCTCTCTATAAACAATCTTATGCGCTCTTAAATTATCGCTGTGAGCTATGAAACCATGGCACGGAAGGCTGTCGACTGAGTCGATGAACCAATCCCGATAGCAACCAGGTTGAGCAATATGACACTCCCACTCAGTTGGGATTGGAGCCAGCCCTTTCTTGCGTGTGCGAAATTCTGATCCAATGTGTGCGAAGCAGGTTGTGTGCACGGATTCCACCTGACGGGAGAACTCGGACCGCGTGGTCAGCCCAGTGTGCATTTGTGCGAAGTTGCGCCACTACACACACTTGTTGAGCAAACGGCGGATCTCGTGGGAATCAACGGTTGGACTGTCGTGCATGGCACACGAAGACGAATTGTTTAGCTCTCCCAAAGCCTGCGTCCGATCTCGCTTCCGGTCTTCTTAACCTAACCTTGACACCGGGTTCAGGTAAGTGTGAGAAGAAAGAGCGTGGTAGATATTGCGCAAATCTACCATCAATATATACTAATTAAAGAGTAAGTCATCATCCCTCTGTCTGCCATCCTGTGGGGCACAAGGTAGTCGATCAAGTGAGGCATTCGAACTATATGCTTTGAATGTTCCCTGTGTGAAAAGCCTCCCGTGCCCTAGAGAAAAAGTGGACCATACTGCAAACTCTATCAGAACCATTAATGAGCTGGACGATTGACGGCCATAAGAGCTATCACGCAAAACCACTAAGATCAAGTGGTAGTGTTGGCTGTACTGAAGCCTGCCTCTTGCTGGCGTGGGTTCAAATCCACCGCCGCGGATACCGATTGTTTCACAACTGGATTATACTAACTATTCAAATCATTCAAAACCCCTATTAATTAAGCAAGTATTTCAAAAACATCTCATATGAACAAACTTGTTACTTTCTTTACCCAATTATAGGTAAAGCAATATTCTACGAAACGAGTTCAAGAACTGACCGATTTTTTTGTCACTTACAAAAAAATTATTGATCTTTTTTAAGGTATTGAAAAAGAAGAGAAAAATCAGCATCCTACTTAAGTAGTGATATTTATTGGGGTGGCTGGGACGAGGCTCCATTCAAAGGCCTCATACTCTACGGTGTACAAATGGAGTCCGAATCATATTGCCTACTAGCAAGCCTTTCAGCCTCATTTACAGAGGTTTTCGTTTTTTTGTCAAAGCACCAAAATTTCGTAGCATACCGTCGAAACTAAACGCCTGAATTGTGCTCAAAAGACTATAAAGGGAAGGTAAGATAGGAAAACTCCAATAAAGGTATGCTAGGGTATCATAGTTGTTACAGTAGCTAAAAATGGTTAACACCTTTCATGCATGTTGAGTACCTAATGTGTGACGGCTGGTCTTCCATCCTGTCCACATGACTGAGGATTTCATCAACAAGATTGTCCCGCAGCACATCAAAATTGGCAAATGTATCTTCGTGGTTGCTTTCCGACATGAGGAAGTCGAAATCTGCGTCGGGTACCGCCAGTTGAAGGTACAGGGCCACTAATCGCAGATCGTTGCAAGTGCCTATTTGATGGAAAAATAAATTGTATATGCTAATTAACGCCTACTTTATATAATTAAGTAACACGTAAACATTGAACTTGAATAGGTATACCATCAAGGCCGTGTACACAGATCACCAGATGCACATCAGCTGACTTGGAGGAGGGAGATGTGAAAAATGGCAGTGGGGCAGCTAATTGAGAGAAGTCACTGTACACATTACCCCCATATAAGGGGGCAAGCTTGCGTTTTAGATGCTCCTTCCAGACTACGAAGGTCATGGTGCCCGGAGCGAAGGCGTCAACTAGGCGGTCAGAAGATTTACTGACAGGCAATGCACCGCCACCGCCACCAGCTGACTCATTGGTATTCAGCTGGAGGGGGTTTAGGCCGTTTCCAACGGGTGATACGGTGGTATCTGGAATAACAGGAGGATCGCGTACGCAGGTTGAGGAGAAGGAACGCCGCTGAAGACGAAAATGGCAAAGCGCTGTTTAGAAATATCGTCAGGAAGTCAGAGCTCGGATGATTTTCTAATCGCCCAACTAACAGCTACATTTTCAATCTCAGTCAGTTTGTCTGTCTGTAGACTGAATTTGTGCGATGTCGACAATACCGAAAGAATACGGTTCATTTGAGAACTAAGAGATTTATCTCCGAAAAAAAGTAAAAACGGTCACGCGCCATAATAAAATAGCAAGGTGTAGGGTGGCTAGGTCAGCTGGGGCACACTTTAACTCAGAAGGGTGAGAGAAGTTCTGAAGGTTTTAGCATTTTTCGACCCGTTAGGAGCTTAGTATGCATCGATTGGGTATGACTGGCTGATGACGGCTAATAAGCCAGAAATGGCCATTCCCGTCTCCCTTGTCTTTGTCGGTTCCATTTTATCATATGCTACACGTCGCTATGCGACCGCCTGCGAGGGCTCTAGTCTGAGCTCCAGGGCACAACGGAACATGCATGTTCCTTAAGCAGATCGGTGAGCCCCACACCATCATATATATATATATATATATATATATATATATATATATATAGGCACGTCCCACGCATACAACGCATTTGAGGAAAGAATTTACATCAGTTTTTTTAATTGTGTGTTTAAGAGGGCCGCGTAGTTATTCGAATTGTCCAAGCATATTGGAAAAAAGTAATCAATGCTGCATAAAAGGCCTCAAGTTTCGTAAGCAGCACGATGCCATTTTAAGGCCTGGAGAGCAATTGAAATATCGTTCTTTTAGCGAATTATACAATAATTACACAGGTACAACTCTTAATAAGGAGCAATCATATTCCAGTCGAGACTATAGGTAACGAAAAACCCCAGAACAACCAGATAGCTTTTTGATTTGCTATATTAGCTGCTACTTAGGAGAATTAATGAGTAGGACACGATTTCGTTGTGTAATTAACCACCTTCAACGCCTAGTAGGTGAGTCCTGCGAGTGAGGGATGGGGAAATTCTCTTCATCCGATCAGTTTAGAGACGCGATGAGTGTACGTAAACGACAGTGTAGTCAGTCGCAATTATGAGTTCGGCAGTTCCCGTCAATTTGTATAACCATCATCAATTTGTGCAGACATCCAAAATAAGTGGGAAAAATAGTAGTAGCTTTTCAGCGATATATCTTACAAAGGTGACTTAAAGTACACTCAAAAAAGAGGCAGCAAGCACGTAAGCCTGGGTTTTCCTCGTCGACACTGGCCTTCTTTAAACCCCATAAGTAATACAGGTCATCACACGGAAGATGGAAGTAAGCAAGACAATATTCGCATACCTACTAATCCACCAATCAACTAACGGCACGAATAAGAAAAGTGTGAGCCTCTTAAATGACGACTAAAGGATTAAAACGTACGTTAAGTCGCCTCTCCAATGGAGATAGATGATCCTCCGGATCAACCAACATCCAGTCTGCCAGATCCTCCTCCATCTCTACAACGTCTTGCTTCAGTACTTGTGTTTTAGCACGATGCTGCCTGAAATCAGTCATCTCCACACGGCAACTCTGAGCGACATTAACAACAGGCTCAGTCACATTAAGAAAGTCTCTGGAGTACAGCATAGGACGTGGTGGTCTAGCCTTTGATTTGCGAGAAGGGGGGAGGTGGCTGTCCAAGTTCGAAATAGATTCCGCACTAGCAGAGAGATGTTCCGGAGGACTGGTCATCTCGGAGGCGAACTTTTGCGAACTGCGAGCGCCACTCCAGGAGCTAATGGCTTGGGAAACACTACTATCAGGAGAGTAGTTTCGTGTTCTTTTTACCACTCCAGATCTCGTACCACACTGGCACGAGTCTTGACCAGCGGCAGCAAGATTGCTGCAGGAACCAATTCGGACAATTCTAAAAGACAAATAAATAGTTACTTACATACAATGAGTAGAAACAACACGATTAGTCAAATTAGTTATGTTCAGACAGGAGTTAATGTGAAAAGCAAGCCCTAGGGGTGTCTTTTTACATAAGAAAGTAGAAATGGCGTAAAACGCACCAAAAAATCCAAACGCATGAAATCCTCGCAGTTTACTAATTGCTTTGGATCTCGTTTTATTGGTACCAATTTGTAGAGGATTTTGGCAAATTTAAATTATTAATTTGTACCACTTGTGAAAAACTCGGCGGCCTCGGTGGGAATCCAACCCACGCTAGCACGGGAACGGCTTAAGTAGAGCCAAAACGCTAGCCAACTGAGGTACGAGGCCACACCGGGAGCCTTGAGTTTAAGAAAATTTGGGTAAAGTTACCTGCCCAGCCTACTGCAACGTATGGAATCAACCGATTCTGACACAGTAAGCTGACTGCTCAAGCAGGATTTCCAAAGCAATCAATCTAGAATCCACCAGGTCTACTGGGAACAATTAATTAGTAGAGGATTTGGACAGATTTTAATAATTTGCTCGACCCAATTATGTTACCAATTGATTCAACATTTTTTCGGACAGAAAAAAGGAATTTATCCTCGTCTCTTAAACACGTCGCCGAACCGGACAACAGCTGAAACCTAAACAAATTGGCCTCTCGAAGACAAAATTAGCGCAATCATCGAAACGACGCAAAAAATGCAATGTTGTAAGACGAGGATTACTAGACAAGACAAAGTGTCAAGAAAGCACAAACTGTGCGCAAATCTGCTGTACGCTTTATAATGGAAAGATTGCTAGAGGACGGTACCTGTATTTTCGATGTTTCTTACTGATTTGCACGCATCCGGACGGCTCTATTTTAAACGTTAAAGATTGCCTAGTAGGATCAAGCTCCAGACGAAAGGTGTGCGGGGAACAGGACAGTTATTTCGCTGCAAGTAACGAAGGCCAGCGCTGTTTCAACGAAATCGAAGTCATGACTTGCGAGTTAACTGCTTCACCCTTCTCTCACTCACCGTGTTTCCGATTGCAAAACAGAGTCAGGACGAAGGTGTGGTGGGCACTTCTACGCGTACCACACACACGTAATTCAACTCCAATAGTGATTGTTCAGTTCAGTTGACCTCACATTAATACTAAACCACCAAAGCGTGGCCCTCAGCTCGGCGTAGGAGAGGGAGATTTTCTTCAGTTAGCAGTTTTCGAAGCCAAGACATTTGGTCCATCGTAACACCTTCAAGCTCCTCAGATTTACTACGGTGGAAAGGTACTGAATTGGTATAACGAAAGGGACTCCCTCTGTCTCCCATCACCTGTGCACAAGACGCCTGCCCCAGTCCGGTAACCGAATGATTACGAGTTTCGCTCTGGTAGTTAAATGGTCCGAGTCCCCCATCTGAAATTAGTTGCTACATGCACATACGGCCATAGCTAAGGGTCGAAGTGGTGTCAATACAACCCGACATGGACATGAGTGATAACTGCTACCTAACAGATTGTTATGATCCGATTGAAACTCAGTAATAACACTAAACACATGGGCACTCGAATGGTATTCCAAGCTCTAGTCTTGATAAGGCGTGGGTGAAGGGCCATTCAAAGGCCTACTGAAGATGTAACCGAAGCCACTATTTGAAAAAAGCATCCCACGCTAGTCGACTGGAAGCAGCACAAGTGTATGGCACACATTTGACTCTGTTGCGACAGAGCAACGAAGTTCAAGTGCATGAAGTCTGAAGTACTCGTTGTGTCAAGGCACTGTGGGGGCAGTATCATATAAAACAGTAACCGAAACAAATGAAACGCGATTTTCTCCTGATAGAGTTAGGATGACCAAAGGCGGAATCGGACGCAGTGGCTGACCAAAATACACAATTCGTTTGCGCGTGCCACACACACGTGCTTGGTCCAGGCATAATGAAGATGGTTTTCATACAAAGATAAAGGAGGCGGCTCGGATCCCAATTGAGAGGAGTGTCATAGAAGCCGCAGCTAGAAGGAGCCATTGCCACCTGGCTCTGTCTAGAGAAGACGGTGTTAGCGGCCCTCGAAGCCCCGGCTCTTAGTACAATGTGACAGTTGAAAATTCCGTCCGATTGTTCACACTCACGCTCTCCTGCCACTAACATGCACCGGTCCACTGTCCGAGCTGGTCATCCATTTGATGTGGGAATTGCGTGCAAGTGCCCTGTGCGGTGTGAGCCTGCAAATAGGCGTGCGCGACTCTCATGTTGGACATTTGCTGTGGCTGTGCAGCCAGCTGCCATGCTGATACCTTGCTTCTCTCGCATTGTACGAATCGGCAGGCGGGCTTTTGAAATTGAGCCGCCATCTTTTCTGCTCTCCATTCGCATGTGAATCCTCTTATATCTATGTCGATTGGCCTAGTTCACCCATTATATACTGTATTTTAACCCTATTTGTTTGTTCGAAACAACAAAATGAGGTCATCAGCGCACGACGCTGGCACCATTTTTGAAGGAAGACCAAATTGATCGATATTTTGAGACGCATTCAAGGACGATTCTTTACGGTGAACGGAGGACCTTTTTTGATGAAATTTATGGAATTTTACTTTCAAAATAAAGCGTTGCTTTCTCTCTCTCTCTCTCTCTCGCATTGGCCGTTTTGAGAAGAAAGCACCAAATAGACTGTCCACAGTTGCCTTTAATTCGAATGTTCCAATGCCTGAACGGCAGCAGAGCGGCAAAAAGGCATGAAAGCGGTTAATTTCCCCGGTTGCTGATGATATACTCGGAGCAGGAGTAGAAAACCTCAGACAAACAAACCCACCTTCCGCCGATGTCTCTTCGACTTCCGCTTCAGAAGTTAGTACTCAAGGCATGGAAATTTGCAGGCTTACTTCCATGTGTCACTCCTACATGTTTGATCTCAAGAAAAATCAACCAAAAGGCGTGCATTTGCTGCGCACGCCTCCTGAAGAAAAAGATCGAGAAGGAAAAAGTGAATTAAGTTAGAAAAGCAAACCCACTCTTCCGTGTAGACGGCGGCTGAAGAGGATCGCCGTTGTCTGAAAAGGAATAGGGAGGCGGCTTAACGAATGTCTTCCATAGAAGCACCAACAAAACGTTAATTCGGTATCACACAAACTTCTACCTGTCGCAGAATAGAAAAAATCTGACTAGCTGATTCATGTCCGGTGAACCGCGACATGTTTGTCTTCATTCTTAGCATCATATGCCACTAAATAACCCCGTAGGAAAGGCTTACTGCTGGCAAAAATTCATGACGCAGGTACAGAGCGTGATTAAGAAGATAAACGGGGCTGTAGTACCATCGAAGTAAGAAGTCGCGTTGTTTCAACTTAAGCATTATTCCACGAATCTACAAAGAGACGCCTAACTAGCGCCTTTCAACCCAATGAGCAGTCGGATTCGGTTACCTGTCCAAAGGTATTTCAGTTTTTCAACAAACTTGTCATTATGGGTCTTTTACAGATGGCCTTGATCACAGCCGTACCATCTACAAGTAAGTAAGTCGTGTCTACGGCTTGATCTACGCTAAACGATTAAAATTTCTTTCGTCAACTCGGAGGAAGGCAACAAAGTCGGTTGGGGATGAAAACAAAAACGAACGGACTGAAATGGCCTCAGGCATGGATTACGTTGGAAACATATACGAATTTATTTATAAAGTTGGCGGTAGGTCATCTGTACTGCAGGAGCAAGTATGCAGCATTTTGCGATCGTGTAGCTAAATGAACATAAGTCTGAACCTCTCTGGTTTATGACGTCGAGCAACCTTACTAAGTCAATGAAACTAGCATAGAGACCATCACGATGGGAAATAGTCTCTCATCATCAGCACTGCTTTCTTGCATCGTGTGAAAGTGGCAGTTCCTAGTGGGATAAGACGCAGTGTAACATGCTTTACACGTAGATTGCAATGCTCAGCCTAGATAAGTAGGCTCATGTAACGGTGGGTTTGTAGATGCATCGGACAGAAAAGCAAGATGAAGATATGGAACGTTTCAAGGTGTGGAAAACGACCTTGCAAGATTCACCGCATAGCAAACGATTCTAATAGTTCGATCTGTCTCTTCATCCCTCTCTCCTACCTCCCCCCCCCCCCCCCGGTGCGCCATGATAAGTTTCCTCCAATACACAACTCGTAGACCCGCCCGATGACCCGAAGAATATCTACCTTGGTATACCGGGACAATTCCGTCAGGAATAGAGGCCTTCCAAATTGAGTCGCAAGCAGTCTTAGCTAACATACTTAGTGTCGTATCAAAGGCAGCAAATTGTAACATACTTGGAGGGCGACGTTAGGCGCGTCAGCCAGCTAGGTGCTGACGTCTTGAGCATTTTCAGACGATTTAAACTTGGTCGGAATAGCCGCCGTTTCTGGGCGCCAGGATCGGACTGTGGCGACAGCTCTGAGTCCACATCCTCGAAGTCAAGGCTGTTCGCGCTGGGCAGACTGGGCATCGAAACGGCAAGGGAGGCAACCCGGCTCAAGAGGTGTCCACCGCCGCCGAGGCGGTCCCTTTGACTGCTGGAGGACCAATCAGGGAGGCCGCAGCGTGGACACCAGGGGATGCTCAAGGCGGCTGTCTCGTCTGCTGGCAGGCGGAGGCGATGGCGTAGGCTCCCAAGAGCAGTGACAGGCCCTGCATCTGCCTCGTTGGCTGACGTCGGTGGGGCGGTAAGACTGGGAAGGGATTTGGTGTGGTGCAGTCGACGCTTGAAGTATGCAAAGCGCGTGGGTGCCATACCCAGGTCCCGCTCAATGGCTGGCAATGAAGCCAGAGATAAGGTACTTCCGCTACACAAAGGGAGGAGAGCAAAAAATGGTCTGGCTCAGATGAAACTAAACGATGAGGGAATTATATGAACAAAGTGGTCGCTTCGGGTGGTTTAAAGGGTAGTGGTGACGATAGGGTGTGTAGCCTCGCTGAGAAAACGAGAGACAAGGACACCTGCCGTAAGATAGGGGTGATAATAGGGGTTTTATGGGGTGGTGGAAACGGAGTGGACAAATGGCTGTTTTCGGGAAGCACAAATTAAAAATGACAGTTACATTGGCGTGTTTAGATATACCAATAAAGCATAAAACCTCGAGTACGAGAAATAAGGCACAGTAAATGGGCCTGGAAAATTAAAACCGAGGGTGGTCATTAGATATTCCAGGCGAACTGATCCCGGCCAAAGATGAAAAACAACATTGAAGGAAGGTGTGAGGAATATATCGATAAATCTGACTTGCGTGACGGCTGCCACCTAAAATATACTAGCAGTCTACAACTTTGAGGTTCTGACCTCTAGCCCTATGCCTAGAGTCCAATCCTAACCCAAAACATAATCAATTGCCGAACATTAGCTCTAATAGTAACATTTGAGAGAGGTTTAACGAGGTCTTGGTGAAAAATAAGTGGGCTACATTAAGCCTACTAAAATTTCATAAGTAGGCATTTAAAATAATAAATATTAAGCTGGGAAATATACTCGATCGTCAGTGTGATGGCGGTTAAGCAGTTTACACTTGGCATCGAAAAACCGATTGAGTCATGTACCGTGAATCAGAATAGACAGCTTATGTATGAGGGTTCACCCAACGTCGTAGTCTTGTCTTTTTTGCTTGATACGTCTTGGTATTCTTTGAAGAAAAGCAACTTCTCTTGCACTTTGTCCTGAAGTTGAATCCAACGCGTGACTTCAGGCTTCGAAAGGCCTGCTTTTCACCGTTAGACGGTAACAACTAGCATTGAGCTATTGGTTTCTTTATCCGCGCCAGTGGGTTAATTTGTAGTTATTGCCTTAATTCTCCTTGGCATCCCAGATGTGTGTGAGCTAATGGTATGATTACACGACCAATGCAACTGGCGTAGGCTTGTGCCAATTTGCAACAACCAATGAGTGAACGCTTCCACTATCTCATTCCACCCATACCCGCAGCCTTCCTCCAATTAAATAGTCACCTCTATTCCATTAATCCATAGTTAAGCTGCCTTTGGTCAACAGGACCTCCAACCGGATGACATATCCCTACCAAAGACATTTCACTATCAGATCCGAGTAGATTACCTAACTAAACAACCGACAAGTAAATGGTCTTCTTGTTTGACTATACTATGGCCCATTATTTTAGCCTTTGAACAAGCGCAGGTTCATTTAGGGGGAATAGAAGCCCTAAGGTGTTCGGTAGCTAGTTCTCTGGTTTCCAATATTTCACTTGAAATGCAGCTATCAAAATTACAAAGGCTTCATCAAACGTGTCAGAAGCATAGATTGAATGTGTTCCTTAGATATTCCAAAAGAAATACGATCGAGTCGAGTCCAATAAACTAAAATAGCTTCCACAGGGTCCTGTTCAGTAGAGTGTGCTTAGCCTCGATTGCTCAGACATTGGCTGGCACTGCTCCACCCGACAAGCTTTTTCTTCGAGGACAAGACGTGCGGTTTCATCGGAATAAAACAGAGCCAGCCGGTGTGACCCCTTTAGGTTTAGCAAAAGGAGGCAAGAAAACGAGCTCGTGGCTCAATTTTTAGAGAGTTGGACTTCTGATCAAGAGGTCGCAAGTTCCAGTCTTGGGTGGAGCACCACCTGGGGTTGGGTATGGCCGGCCAAGGACGGCTAATAAGCCAGCAATAACTATTCCAGTTGCTCTTGTCTTTGCCGGTAATATTCATCTGCCTATTCTACTACTAACCGCTGTGCGGCTGCTTGCAGGGCTTGAGAGTAGGCCATAAGGCTAAGCGGAACGAGTGAGTTCCATTAGCGATCGATGAGCGTTCGTCAACGAATGACTTTTCGACTGCCAGGGTAAGGTATTTTTTCACTCCAGTGAACGTGGGCTAGCATAAACGACTAGCAGACCCAACAGTAGTATGTGTTGTGCATATAAAGCCTCAAAAACGGGTAATGCGGTAGATGCCCTGGGTTGGCTAAGGGAGCACGAATCTATCTGAAAGTTAGTAAACAAACGCATTTGGGCGTTTGGTGTGTAACCATGTAGATGATGGGGTGGAAAGGCTTGACGTATAAAGCACACCTAGATTTTTTAAAAAACAAGTAGTAAAGACACTCACTGTCTTCTCAATGCCCCATCCACAGCGCCATTGGCCAAAGGAAAGCAACTGGCATCTTGAGACGACCGCATAGATGGCGGTGGTGGCGTCGAAGTGGAGGCAGGGGTTGCAAGTCCGGCAAACTCGTCGATAACCCGACGGTAGCCCAGCAGAGTGACATCAGGATCCACCAGCGAACTGCCCGTGGAGGTTCGACCCCGACGCCGAGAGAGCAGTTGCTGTCGCCGACGGGCGTGGGAGGCTGGTCGGGTGATGGAACGCAGGAATGGCAGGGGGTAGGGTTTTCCGGGCATTGTCAGCGCCGCGACAGCGGCAGCAGCAGCTACTGCGGGCCCGTTGGCCGCCACCGCTAGCGGGGTGGTGGCCTCGGGCTCCGCCGACGGCGATGCAGGCTCGTTGCTGCCCAGCTCACGGTCTTCCTCAAGCACACAACGCTGCCTTTTGCTGCTGCCAACAGGGACCACCGGCGTGGCTGGCGCAGGTATGCGTGCTCCCGAAGATAATTCTAGGACAAAAGGACTTCAAAAATACATGAAATGTCTTTTAAGGCTATCCTTTTAATCACACTCAGCACGGACACCTACCACAGTAAGAGGAGGTCCACGGTGGGCCCCGCAGTAAGACGACGCAGGGAAAGTGACTTATATGTGAATAAGATTATAGTGAGAGTGGACTTGCGCTGTAGCTACCGCACCCTTTCCTCCAAAACCCACCTGAGTCCAGTGTCTTGACCGGAGGCGGGAGAGGGCGCAAGTGGCTGGCTCAGACGGTGCCCCTCCCCTCTTCTAGGTGGGCTGTCACACCTGGCTCGAATCCCAGCTGGGTGGGAGTGCCATAAAGGCCGTCTAAAGATGAAGCAATTGCAGTCTGACTCTCAGCCCACCAGTCGGCCACTCCAAACGAACACATACTGGCAGACTGAGCGGTTCCAGTTATCCCGCGACTTGGCAACCCTCCAAACCACAGCTGTTTGTGCAACGTGAGAACTTCAACAGCTTCAACTGGCTATTAGTGAGGAAAATGCGCTGAGCCGTCGAACTCAGTCAATTCCCAGTTACAGGCCCCCCAGTCAGCCGGTCCGAGCGGCCAGCTGCCTATTGCGGGGGAATGGGTGCCTACAGACAGACACAATAAATGTAGTTTCTTGAAGAAGCCAATCCTTCGTTTAGGATAAACTATCAGCTCATTCAGTAGTTACGTGACAGTGCCATCAGATTGTTGCTCTTTTTAAGTGAAAGAACAATAGGTCATCTGATCAGTCACGGTTGCCTGAAGTCAAATAGGATCAAAGACGAAGTCTGTTCGTGAACCGGAACAATTAGTTTCCTTATTCTGCGCTTTCAAACTCCTGCAGGAGTCCATTGTCAGAGGTAGCAACAGCAAAAAAAAAGGCAACACTTATATGGGGTACAAAGCAATCAATAATCATGGACGCAAGTTGGAGGTGACTGCACAGGGCTCCGTACGCCAGCGCCAAATCGAATGGTTGTGTTCCTATCCGTGAACCAGAATTCAAGCAATTCTCGGACCGTCTTGTTTCTGGCGTGGGTGAATATCTTAACGGTTGCCAAGTTGAACTCATGGTCCGTTTCATACGTGGGGGCACCAACTTTCAAAAATTCGTCGCCCCGTCGCACCACCAATTTATGTTCCTGTTCATTTGGTTTTTACCCCCTGTAAGTGTTGTCTTTTTTGTTGCTGTTGCTATCTATGACGATGGATTCCTGCAGGAGTTGGAAAGCTTAGAATAATAAACAAATTTTCGGGGCTTGAACAGACTTTGCCTTTTCTCATGCAATCTCTGGGAATGGAACCTTCGCATTCATTCAGGAATTCAAATATTATCCGAACCAACGAGATGACGAGGCCTCACCTGGCCTACCCAGCGCGTCTCCGGATGGTAGGCAGGTTGGAACCACAGGGAACAAGAGTCCAACTAGAGTCCACCGAAAACTCAGCTGCCAACCCTCCCAGGGCAGTTGAGTCATGGCTCTCACGGCGCATAAACCAAGTTTGAAAAGTAAAAGTTGGCGCTGAGAAGGAGGGCCGGCGCCTGAGAACAAGCCCTGGAAAATAATCAGTTCAAATGAAATAATCCACAGTCACTGAGACAGCACCGTGTGTGTATCCTACACACTTTTCTTCGTCAACTCGTGAGCTCTAAGCTGCCGGCCTAAATGCGGATCCACTATCAACTGAAGACCACTGAGATGATAGTTTCCAATGTGGCACAAAGGTGGTACTAGACCTAGTGCATTCGATCTCTAACGATAGATAATAAGGACCCTCATGGTCTCCCTGCTGACTTGCACTCGTGGAGAAGTGCTATGCTGAACGTCATCGAGGCGAGCTACATCAGTTGTGATCTCAGCCGTGTGAAGTACAAGAAAGAACACTTACACCAGGAGTGCACGATAAACTTTTGACACAATCTAGGGTTGGATAGACTGGAGACTTTGCATTGGCATAGTTTACTTATCCAACAGGCTTCGATCCAGTAAGAAGACGGTACCCGCATCTCGGTTCCATTGCCCCTCACAATGGGCCGCACTTCAGATGGATTAGACCGAAACTGGGTCGGGCGGGTAGACCGCCCACGTTTGTCGGGCAGAGCAGAATATACGAGAGTCTGCGGTGTCATGCTTTAGACGTAGGCTCTAACGCCGTGTCAGCCAATCGGCCGATTCCATCACTGGCTAGCTGCCAGGTTCGCACAATGGAATGGTGCGCAAGAGACAAAAGAGAGAGTGAACTGGGGGCGAAGAATAAAGAAATAAGAAGAAAGAAGAAGAAGAAGACCGAAGAAGGTAGAAAGAAAAGAAGAAGAAGAAGAAGAAGAAGGAGGAGGAGAAAGAAGAAAGAAGAAGAAGAAGAAGAAGAAGAAGAAGAAGAAGAAGAAGAGAAGAAAGAAGAAGAAAAAGTAGAAGAAGAAGGCGGTTCGATCGCATGAATTATTGACTGATTGGGTAACCGTAGAATATGTACAGCCCCAAGAAAACCAGGAACTCGAGGCTCGTGTAATACGGGACCGGTGGTTATAGGGTATTTACGGGGGGGGGTATTACAGCGAGTAATATAGGGTGTATACGGTCCTAGCTCTTTGAAATTACGAAGTCGATAGTGCGCATCTGTTATAAAGGCTTCAGTAATTTGGTAGTCGTCGCAAACAACGGCTTGAAGGCCCTGGGATGACTCCATTGCCGATTATAACCGTACAGCCTTCGGTAGAATCCTGATGCTTCAAAATCGGTGTAAAAAGGATAATTGTTCTGGCGTGAAACAGTCGCGAATCGCACACTTTTCCATCTTTGTGCGTAAAGAAAAACACGAACTTGGGGTTTCTGGCTTTCTTGGTGATGTACATAACCTATCGTTACCCCATAACAATCTGCCCCAAACTTTCGATACTTAATCTGTTATTTAGCAAGGTCGTAGCCTACCGTTAGCGAGAGGGCCCAACATTTAGCGGGAAAGAACAAACCTCTCATGTCCCGATGATCAGACGGCTTCACCTCTACGGAGACATAGTCCACCGTTGTTGAGGTACTGGGCCCTGCTGTTCCGGTTGTCACTGTCGATTTTGAATTCTCTTCCAAACGCACAAACTCTTCCACCGAGAGGGACTTGCCGCAGGCACCTGCGGGTGGGGGTGGGGGTGGCGGTGTCACCTGTGGAGTCAGCGCGGCCAGGAAGACATCCTCGAAGATGATGGGCATTGTCTGGGGGTCACCATCCAATTCGCGGCAAGAAACTGGTAGGTCTGGAAGGCGCTGAAAGTACGCAGACTGCCGCACGTCGTTAGCTACATTCTCGTGCCCCACGACACTGAAAGACAAAGAAATTATGTCGACCAAGGCAGACCGCCTGCACTAACACAGGCAGGAAACACGCGCGGTTTGAATCACCGCAGCGTGCAGCTGGCCATTTAACTCAGTGACATACGCTTTCGGTCCCAAACGCATGCTCGATCGCCTGCGCTTGGAATATTCACATCCCTGATGCAGTGTTGTTACGATATCTGGCGTAATTACAGCAGGGCAGACAGGATCTACAGTAGGTGGCGCATCTCATAAAGTGTGAGCAATATCTAACCAAATGATATCGCACCTGACCGTTTATTAGTGCTTCGTATGAAGAATAAAATGTGTTCCATTTTCACTGGAAATTTCCTGAGCATTATATGGCACCTTCTTCATAGCACACGCAAATGAGTGATTTATCTGAAATGAAAAACGAAGGGCTTGTATTTTGGAAACCCTAGATACGACGGTAAAAGCGGGACGACGTCGAACGTGCTCAGGAATCAAAAACCTATTTTAAGAAAAACTGCAAGATAGCCTTGCTTCGTTTTCCACCGAAACTAGTAGGACAGTATTTTTATGCATACTACATGCATCGATATTTTCAGGGAGATCAAAAAGCGATGGATAAATTCTCACTACCTAAGTAATCCTTTTGGCGAGTGTGATTTTCGGAGGAGATTCGAAAGCCATGCACTCGAAAGCGGGCCTCCACAGTCAACCTAAATATCTCGGAATTATGCTACCTAATAACTAACATTACGATATCCTCTAAGTAATCTCTTCATAATTTCGCGTAATGTTAAATTATCTGTGTCGGTTCCTGGAATAATTCTACACCACCTGTTGGGAATTGGCAGATCTGAATAATTCATTTGATTGAATTGTGAAAATCGTGGCTGTCTCTGGTCAGTCGCCCGAAGTTGACTTTTATTTTGGAGGTGCAGTAGGTGGCGCGATTCTAAAAGGTATAAGTCATTTGCCCCATTTTTGAAAAGCTCGGCGGCCTCGGTGAGATTCGAACCCATGACGGCAAGAGGAAGGCTTTATTACAGCCAAACATCCCAGCTGTGGGAGCCGTGAATTTTCTAACACTTCTGTCAAGTTACCCGCCTAGCTTCCTATAAGGTATAGAATGCACCAATTCAAATACAGTAAGCCGACCGTCAAGGCAGGTTTCTTAAACAATCAATCTAGATTCCATCAGATGATTAGCAGACACAGTTAATTAGTAAGGGAGTTTGGTAGATTTGAATAATTCATTTGACCCAACTATGAAAACCCCAGCGGCTTCAGTCAAATGAATTCCAATCAAGTTCAAATTATAATTAGCTTCCAACATCATCTAGCCGGCTTTGTTTATTCACATTTGTGAGTCTCACCACGTGTCGTACCTTCGTAAACGCGGGTGTGCAGTCACATTTTCCATCTGATGTGGTTGATCAATTGTTTACCCTCGAGGTTTCGACGCTTGTGGCGATAGGCTTCTTGTGTTATTGCGCCAATCTTAGTCACTACCTTCAATAGAAAACGTGTCAGGAATACGTAACACTCCATCAATTCCAGGCAAAGATCATGTTTTGATGTACTGCGGTGTAGATTTGTGCATGCACACAAAAACTGTGTGCAAAGCGAACTACTTGAAAGGAAGAAAAATTGCAGAGTCTGAATATGAAAGAATGGCCGTCTGCCGATGACCAGGCCGAAATACATCCTCAGAGGTGTTCTGACATCGTGTAAAATTTGCTTATACCCAAGTAAACGCACAGGAACGGACAGTTCAATTTGGCGGCTCGCCTACCCTCCTTTTTCGTGCGTCCAAATTTTTGTGTGCGGTTGCATATAGCTCACGATCTTGGTCCGTCGGCGAACCTACCATGGGCACAATGAATATGTGGGGGGGAGGGGGCATGACTGATGTCTTGAACATCTGGATGCATGCCAGCTCTTCCTTCGAGCCACAACAGTCTCGCGACTCTCCTAAGGAGAAGAACCCCACAGCTTGTGGTGTGTGAGGCCGGTCTGGACTCCTCGCAGCCGACTGGCTCCTGCAATACGGCACATATTCCAGCCCTTCGCGAAGGTCTCGTGAAACACCAGGCACCTAGCAGCCAGCAGGAGTTGTGACGCTGCCAGTGACGTCATCCATGACCAGTACGTCTACCTGTCCCCAAATCGGCATATTCAGTTGGAGGCTGAGACCTTATACGGCGTTGCAGTATGTCGATGACGCCGTCTTCATTCTCTCAGGCTCTGTGCACCCGGTTCGAAACCTTATGAGTTGCAGTAACGTATGTGTCGACTGTGTTTCGGCCGAGCACCTGTGTCCGTGCCTTGAACTGACAGAAGATTTCCGCCGCCGCCGCCTGCCTCAGCATGTTTGTGTCGCTGACCGTGACAAACTTTCGCTGTAGGGGATAGCGAATTACTACGGCATTCACCGGATCCATTTTAAAGTTTATGATGTGACATCTCGGTCCTTCAATCTCCTCAAAACATGGCGCAAATTTAGCCCGACGTAAGGTTATTGCTGCCGACAGAAAGATGATCGAGTTTGAATCCAATAAACTCAAATAGTTTTACTGTTCAGCCCACTGTGATAAGCCTCGAGTGCTCAGATATTGGATAACACTGTGCCATCCGACAAAATTTTGTTGGAGAACAAAACGTGTGGTTTTAGCGCAGAAAAACAGAACTAGCATAAATGTCCATATCTGGCACATTGACCCTCGTCAACCAGCCGCAGATTAGCCACCGTCCAGGAAGGCCCGATTAACCAGTAGTACTATTATGGTGCCGTGGACCAGCGCGTCAAGTCAGCGGCGGTCGGATCCGGACCGAGTTCCGTGGCAGCGGCACCCACCGATCAACTCTGAAAGCGGGCAGTGATCTTGACAGAAACGTTTTTTCATACGGTTACTGCTGCCGGTAGAACACTAGCGGTTTCCGGCTGCTCTAAAAGAGCTTCATGATAACGGAAACCCATTACGTGACTCGCAGCAGCTCGATATATTTGCACATCAACCCATGGCTCTGAGCTTTGCAAAACAATAAATAGGATTTTCGTGCGCGAAACGCAGGCCTTACAGTGGTTAGAATTTGTTAAATGTAATGACTCAGAAAACTGTAAGTGTGCTTTCGAAAATATACTCCCAGGCATTAGAAAGGCTAAGTTGAAGAGGGCTGAATTATGCCAGCGCGCACTTTTTGTTATCATCGTCAAAGCATGGCAGAGACACATTCAGTTGGTAACCAGCAAGAAAGATCACCACTACATTGAAGTACAGTAGATGTGCTACTCAAGAAAGGTTACCCGAAACTCTAAAATGGGTTTTCGATTAGAAAAGAGTGCTTAAGTAGGATTATAATATTCAGCACCGAGTTAGTGCATGGTCCGAGACTGATTACTTAAATAGTTTTACTGTAGGTCGTTCCATAGCTAATCGTCAGTGGAAGCGATTGGTAGCCGGCAGATAGGATAGGAAGCAAATTACGTCTTCGTAGCAGTCCTCTCATGCTGGCGGGCTAGAGGTAGGGTTGGGAGTAGCAATCGTTAACTTAAAAGAATCGTCTACCGTTAGAATTTGCTACCTCATAGACCTCTGTCCGGAAATTTATACCCAAAAGAGTTTACTAGTCAACACGAGCATCAGGAATTGCGAATCCACATTTTGGGAGCGGTTATGCGACCCAACAATAGAAATATCTTTACGGTTGAATATAAATTCCACACCTCTCTCTCTCTAAACCCCTGGGAAAGACACTTAAACAACTCCAATCTCCCCATAAATGACGTGCTGCCCCATAAATCGCCCAATAAATGACGTGCTGTCCATACAGGTTAAGCATAAATGAAGCTGGGCAAGTCAGAAAACTGGTTCTTCGGGTTTCACCGAATGGTTTACCTATTGAAGGAACAGAGTTGCGCATGCAGGCCATGCAAGACTGAGGAGGCAAGCCACACACGCTTGGCAAATCCAACCAGAGAGCGTGGGAGAGTTTGGTGGATGTTTTCAACTAAACAACAATTCCGCGATTGTTTCGGACAACGAGGAGTGAAGCTCCAATTGATTGTGGGTAAAATTAGTTGGAAAGCGAGCAACACGACAAGGGACTAGGACCTTCTTAAAGATATATGTTTGGCCACATCGACGCCTGGTAGCGCCGATGCAGGTGGTTCCACTGTTATTGGAGGCCAGCCAAGTCTACCCAGCACTGTTGTCGCATCGGCAAGCTAGAGATTTAGGGGTGGGAGAGCGAAATTTTCTAGCTAAGGGTGGGGTTCTTCGTGAGACGTTGCCCTCCCACAGGCCACGCTGTCCGGAAATTTATACCAGCTGAGTCCACTACCATTTTTATTTAAATCTGCAGCGAATCAACAGGTTACTGGGACGGTAAAAGTAAACTGTCTTCAAGTGCGACAGTGATTCTGGAAGTAAGAGGAAAAATAGGAGGCACCATAAGCGGCACTTACTAGGGGTCATAGAGAGCCATTACGTGTGCCAGAGATAGTTCTTGGCAGAAGAAAGCCTCGGCAAATCTCTTCAACTGCGGAGAATGGGGATGAAAGAGAACAGGAGGCAGGTTTAAATACGAAATTTTGACCGTCAATTTCCACGATGTGAACCGTATGCTCCACAGCAGGGTGGTGCAGGGACGGTGAGTTGCACGTGAAATAGTTTCAAGTGATAGTAAACTTGGCCTGCATCTCTTCACTTACCCGCCTGTGCCCGATGTCAAGACATGGCCAAGAAGACCGGAGGCGGGGTTGGGCGCAGGTGGCTGGCGCAGCCGGAGACGCTCCTGACCGTGCTACCACACCTGAATTAGAGCTATAAATGGTAAAAGTGGCCGGTGCGGCATGACCATGCACCAACGCGTGCGACCACACCCCCCCCTCCCCCTACATGTTCGGCATTTGTTATGGAAGCTCAACACAAATAACGCCTGCCTCACCCTGATTTGGCACCCTCGTTGGTCCAACGCATCTACCACGCGACCCGGTTAGGAGGCACACGCACGCACACATACACCATACAATTCGACGACATCGATGGTATGCCTATCGGAGCGAGTACAGCACCGGTGAGGTGAGCAGTAGTTTAAAGTGGGGCAGGCACTCACAGCAACTATCGCACTACCTCCCCTTCATCCACCTGCCTCCCAGCGATAAGTCAGAATGAGGACGGCCAGATATGGGAGCGGCTTACCAAGCTGAACAGCTCTTCTACGCGTGCCACGCGTGCCCTTGCCCCAACTGAATGTTGCAGGCGTCCGTAAGAGTGGTTCGGATCTGGAAAGAATAAGATTTAAGATTTCATGAGTTAAGACAGCTATCGTACGTCATACAATTCGACGTCTTCGTCTGCCTGACCGGTGATGGGCGCAGTAATTAGTTTAGTGAGGCAGTCACTCACAGCAACGCCCGCTCTTTCTCTCTCTCTCTCTCTCTCTCTCTCTCTCTCCTTCCTCCTCCACTTAGTTCCAGTGGTAAAACGACCGGAGGTAGACGAGGTTGCAGTGCAGAGTCAAACAACCCGATGAGGTCTACCACCACCACCAGGAAATGGCCATCATGTCGGCCTACAACAATTTACCTGCAGCTAATTTGGTGAAATCTTCGCCAAAACATCCAGTTAAGCGCTTTTGTCGTTCTTTTAGGTGGTGGCATAATTTTATCTCATAAAAACGCACTCTCTCTGCAGCAAATAGACATCCGGGATTTTACAGAGTGCAGGCTCAATGGGGGTTGGTGGTTTTTCCTGCAGAAAATAGTAACCAAACAACGCAATGCATTGCCGATAATGTAACAGTTTGGTACCCTCTGCCAGTCACGGTTTTCACAGATTTACTAATTATGTGATTATTAGGACCGTGAAACGTTCAGAATGCGTCGTATCCGTCAATTTATTAATGTTGCCTAACAAATCTACAACAGTACAGAATATGTGACTTCTTCCTCATAGCGCAGAGAAATGTTTGGTTTTCTTTAAAAGGAATGTATCCAGGATTAAATTTGGAAACCTTTAATTGACGTTCAAGGGTAGAAAATTATTCGGAAATTTAGAAACTCCATAAAACCGAAGGATAACCTTTCTTCAAACATGCAATTTAAAGGCATAATTGCATATCATACGAGTAAGAGAAAGAATATTATTATATGAATATATTTGAGTTAATAAGGGCATAGGAGGTCCATGAGAAAATGCATAGTACTTAAGTAGCCATTTTTTCACAGATAATGCTTTTTGTAGGCGGTCAGCAAGAGACATTTTATACGCCGACATCCTGACGTGACACAAATATCTTCGGATTAGGCTGTAAGACGATCGATATGACAACCACACATACTTATAACACAATTCAGAAGTTCGTTTGATTTTTCATGAGATCGGGAATCTACTGTATAAAAATAGCCGCTGGGCGGCTGTTGGCGGGGCTCGAAGGCGAACGTCAAGGCAGAACGGGACGAGTGAGTCCCGTAACCGATCGATGATCGCTCATCCACCATTGATCCAGTTAGTCTCTATCAGTAATTCTTCTTTATTATCAAGTATTAACCAAAGCAACGGCTCCAATGCTGCTGAGAGAACGGACAACTGGCTGCCAATTCGTCTAGATAATTCCGGCCGAAGTAGAGATGTCCTGGACGTAATCGGGGCAACTGAGGACCAGTGGATTGGCATAATCAAGCTGGTCATAAGATTTTTGTTTCTGTTCCAAGAATTCGGATGAAATGCCCCTATGAGTATGAGGCGGGCGTACGCGTACAGCGACGGCCCGTCGAAAATGGCATCTTATTCAGGCTCTGAAACCCACCGGCTCGATGCGCTCACCACCCTTGCACAACTGTAACAGGAGGTCATCACCCGTAGGGGTGACCTTCGTGGGCGAAAGCGAAACTAAAGAATACCAGAGCAGAAATGCAAAAAAATGTTGTTGGGTACTAGTGAAAAACTGGTTACACGATAGTCAGGAGTTTTGTTTCTTTGTTAGCTCCATCTATGCTGCATATTTACCTTAACATGGCCTGTAAACTGGCCTTATAGACAATAACTATCATCTCCGCAAACATGGAGAATGACGCTGTCTGCAGACTGTACGGAGGGAGATGTTAACTCGATCCTCAAAAAAGCGAGGGATTAGAGGGTGAAAACTAACGGGGCACAATTTGTCTGGGTATTGCAAATAAAACCTTCGGGGTACTTCTTCCTAACAGGTTTAGGCTGTATCACGACGCGCGAAAAGAAATGAATCGTTGTAGTTTCGGCCGGGACAACCGTTTGATAATCGGTATTGACTATGTTAACCATGTGCCGTACATCAGCGTGGGCGCAGGGACAGCGACTTGCGCGTGAATTAGTTTATAGTGCTGAATCTGCCGTACTGGCTCTCCCTCCCTCTCCAATCACCCACCTTTCCCTAGTGTCAAGAGTCGGGAAGACAGGAGGCTGGATCGGGCACAGGTGGATGGCGCAGCGTGAGCCTGCACCTAGGCATACCACCACACCCCTGCGAATCACTTGCTATAAGTGCGCAGCAACAATGACGCCTGCCCAGCCCTGATCTGTCCCCTCCACCCACAGTTTATATAGTGCAATTAACGCATTACCCATTTTAGAGGCACGGACCCTAAAATACCGCCACTGCTAACAACAGCCCAGTTCTCGTTTGTTTTGTGGACTTGGTCCTTTCAGTTGACACTGTCAATGGGAAAGGGGTAAATATGGCTTACCAGATTTTACAGACAATGGAGGAAATTCGAATGACTCAGGCCTACTACTACCTGTCACGAGCCAAAGATCCGGCTTACAGCGTGGACAGCGATTTCCTTAAAGGTAACCCCCTACACCTACGTCTTCCAGCGGTGTGCCCTCTCACAAAGGCTATACAGAAACGAGCTGCAACAACTTCCTCAGCTAGCGCGGGCAGACCACCCCGATCACCTCAGTAAAATCCCGATCTCGGCTATGGCGATGACACTGCTGTGCAGGAGAGCTGTTCCCAACCGAAGACAGTGTGGAAGAACCCTCCATAATGATGGTTATCAACTCGGGATTTCCGATCGGAGCTATCTGCCTGACCAAGGTATGGAATGCCAGTTTTGGGCTGGCGAACAGCATCTGCCAACTTGGGTAGAACTTTGCGCCAAAAGCGACGGCCAAAAGTGATCAACGGGCCAACTAGGCGCGGGCGGACTGGGCCCGACTTCGACACAGCCTCTAGAATTGGTAAGATCAGCCATAGAATCCAGTTGCAGAAGCTTGCGGCATAACGACTTATCCCTACGAATGTGAGTCAGTGTTCAGAAAGGGCAAAAAATGCTAAAGCTGTCTGGGCGCACCCCCCCCCCCCCCCCCTCCTCCAAATTCATATCTCCGATCCCGTTTCCAAAAATGGTTAGCTAGTCTGTCGCGAATAGAGCCCATTTACCATGCGCTCCATATTCCCCAGTGTGAACGACTCGGTCGCGTGCTGCGTAGAACTGAAGGCGATATCTCTCGGTGCCATTTCGTCCAAAGTCGGTACTGGCTGCATGTAGTGTAAAAGTGAATAGCTGAAGACGCGAGTGGGCGTGGTCCACGCGGCTGACGTGTAAAATATCTCAGCTTCACTCCTAAACCAAGTGTCGGCCGGCAGATGATCGCTCGTGATGCCGTAAACCTGCAGCATATAGTCGGTTGAATCAGCACTGGTGTCAAAAACACCTCAAATACAAGTCGATGCAAGCGAAAATGCGAGTCTCAGGAAGGAGTTAAGAAGTAGACGTGCCCGCTGGGGCGAGAATTTTACTCGCCTGACGTTTCGAAATTCATGCTCGAGCCCATCGTCGGAGACGGTATCAGATACGGGTAATCCATAAACGGGGATTAGCAGAATTTATAGGATCAGTCGCTGTGCTACCACATTCTTACGACAATTAACGCCCCCCCTTCATAGAGGATGGTTGGCTACTGGTGTGGAAATTACTTGAGGACCGGCATTCGAGTCGTCGATCATTGCACGATGATGGCTGGGCCATCTGGTTCACCAGTACTGGCGTTGGAAACAGTGTTCGTCTCCGAGCTCCCTGATAGGCTAAGCATTTTTGCCAAGCTACGTCTCGGCACCAATTGTGGCCTGGGAAAAACATTTCACTTCATAAAAAACTCCGGGTCCCGCGAACCATGAACCAAGCAGCTCGCGACCCACGCTATTGTCAACTTTCAGGAGAATTTCGGCATCGTCGAACTTCAATATGTGGCCGGGTCTTATCGATGATGCTTCTTCTGATGATGCGTTCGGGCATTAATCCGAAACGTCGTTGTTGAGAACTGTTCGCCAAAGAATGAGCGGGTTACAGAAACGGGCGGGAGAACAGACACTCAAACAACACCCACCCGTATTTGGTGCGATTTCTTCTGGAGATGTTTCATCACTTTTGGTGTGGAATTGACAAAATCACAGATTTGTGCGAAGATGCAGGCATTCTCTGAGGAAAGGGTATTTATGTCCTGAGCTACCTGAGCACTCATCGCGTCTTCGGAGGACAAGGCCTAAAACAGAAAAAAATCAAAGAAGCTCGCGATTAATGAAGCATCAAACCAGCAAGAACAAAAGTACCGGAGGATGACCTGGAAGTTCGAATCTGACAGATCGAAAAAGACCAACATATAAAGACATCGTGCACCAGCTGGGCTCACTCGCAAGGCAGGGTATACTCAGTGGGCAAAAATAAGAACGCAAAACTCAGAGAACTGGAGGAGATAAGTGGTTACTGTAGGGTCCTGCTGCATGAGCACATACAGAGCCCCAGTTAAACGATTACAGTTGACAACTGTTGTCATTGGTTAGAAAATTAACCCTAGCCGGCAAAAGCGGTCAGGGCACAAGGTCTCCACGCGGTAGATGGGCTGGGCCGCACACACACACACACACACTGAAATGGGTTATTCGTGTCATTGCAGATGAACTTCCAATTACGAGAACACAATTCGTTACCGTAAATAGGGTCGTTGAAGTAGAGACTGGCAATTGTGCTCCACCCGAGGTCAATCTACTTCATCTGCAAGTGTTACAAGAACCTCCTTGGCTGCATACCTAAGATATCGGGAAGAACCGAAAAAATATGCGTCTGAAGGACAAACAGAAAGTTTTACAATCCGACGGAGACATTGAGAGACAGTGAAAACGGTTTGGGAGGTCGATGTGTCGTTTGACGCTAACACGCCTGTGGACAAGCATATACAGACCACATTGCATGTAGGCATTCATGGACTGCTCTATTTTATGCATCCGCTTGACTAACCTATAAAGTGGCAAGTATACGAGGAGGTTCGGTTTACTCTTTCCGAAGAGAATAATAAATGACAAGTAGACAGTCCACAAAGAGTCAGGGGAACAGTTTTCAGAAAATCAAAAAAGCGCGAAGTGGCAAATTATCCAGTGTTTTGACCGCAAATGCAGCTGACCAAATATAGAATATTACTCAATGAATATGCCTCCTGCGAGTGTCTCAAATATCCTTGAAAGAAAGTCCAGTAAAGGCACCAGTAAGACTAGACTTTAGTTACTATTTCGGGCTTATTTGAGGCCCTGGGGCAGCGAGATGCGGAGGCAGAAAATTTGATGCCTGTGCAGGTTACCATTGAGACACATGTTTTACCCATTCGGGGGAGATCGGGAACAGGCAAAGTCCCGTCGAAGTATAGTTCCGTGGTCTAATCCGTTTGCATGGTGGGATCGCAGGATCACTATCAAAGTGGGACAGTCTTAACAGGCACGGCAGACAAACGTTTCCCAACCAACAAACCAATCAGAGTCCGGTCAGGATTTTGAGAAGAAATGAGAAAGACCGAAAGGGGAACTATGTTCCGTTCAGTGACTTTGATAGGCGGCTGCCTCTGGACCAGCGCACACGTCTCTCCTCAAGGGTGGTTTGAATGCCCCGCCAGCTTAAAATAGGTGGGCAGTCTCATGGTAAATTGCAGGAAGGGTAAATATACGGTAACAATTACCCTAACACGAAACTTAACTGTAATCTTAACCCTAGCCTTACCATAAACCCAAACCCTACAGTTAGCACTATAATAACCTTAATCCTTGGCCAAATCACGACCCTGACTCCAATTCTGACCTTGACCTCAAACTTAAACCTTACCCTAAAGTCAACCCTAACCCTTCCTTAATCCTAAAATTAATTTCTCCGGAAATAAGCGCAAAGCCACATGTATCTTGGGCGGTTCCTATTCCCGTGTCCTGTTTGCGTGGCCATAAAAGGCATCCTTACCCAGTCCACACGATGAACATTTTGTTTTTCGTACGCTAAAAAATGTACCATTATATCACCTCATTTATCAATGTTCTCTTTGTACATCATTAAAAAGGATCAACGAATTTCGTCTTCATTAACAAAACAATATGACAAAATCAGTTTTTGAGCAGAAAATGGATTAGAGAACGTTTTTTTCATTTGCTCAGGGGTATGTTCAACACAGACTTTCAATCTGGAAAAGCATTAACTTTTGTGCCGAAGATCTCATTTTTTGATAAACTTCCGAAGGTGGCCCAGGTGTTAAAAACTTCCCCCGAGAACACACTACATAGACGGCAACTTTCGAGAACTGTCGACGACTGATGGTTTGGATGGCCATCAGATTCGGAGAACAACCGATTTGGAAATCAATGACGTAAAACATAAACTACAAGGTGTTCATCGACATCGTAAAGGATGCCTTCGTTTATAACTATATTCACCGACGCCGAACAGACACTAATATTGCAAGATAATGCCCCTGTCCAACGCCCAAGGGAAATATGACTCTGATTTAGCTTACAACTCAATATAATATTTTGACCACAGGCAGCCTTTTCGCGAGTGGACTACTAAGCATTTTAATTCCTGTCAAAAACCAGGAATTGAATCTCATTTAAAATCTATTCGCAAAAATTAAAAAAATGGAAGAACCCAGAAAACTCTTCAATGTAGGAAAAGGTGGAGATTCTGCTCAAATAATTCATAGACCTGTCCATTTTAGAGAACTGTCGTGTTTCTATGTCAGCCCGAAGTGCAGCTGGTTTATACGTCGAAGGGCAATCAACAAAGTAATACTATGCTGTATACGGTATTGTTTTTCATTAGTTTCTCGTTTTATTATACTTCCCTTGGCTGCCGTCAGCTCTCTAGGCTCTAAGTAATTGACGTGTAATAAAGACTTTTATTTGACAAAGCAAATTATTTCTTAGTAAATCAACAATAACTAGGATGGGCGGTCGTTTCTTTGTGGCATGGATGCGGGGAGGACTACCTGTGCGTCACAAGGTTTTTTTGTGCGGAGTTGGTAACCTTTCGCCTTTTAGGCCACGAACTGTAAGTGACAAATGAGAACCAGTCAGAGTCGACATGGCGAGCGGATTGCATAATAAGGGCGTCTGTCGGCGCCTCCAATTGGGTGTCCTCAAGGCTGAATGTGCGTTTGTCCCTTCCCTCTCTTTTCATCCTTTTTACTTTCGTATTCTCCCTCTCAAATAAGAAGTCTTGGTGACGTGTGAGTTGACTCAAGGAGCAAGATAAGTCATCATCAGATCGACCAGACAGACTTTTTCTGGTGCGGGGCAATGTCTGCGGACCCGAGGTGCACTAAAATGACAGCTCCATGAACGCTGAAATCAACAGCCGGGTGAAGGGCATCCATCATGTGGCTAGACTAGCAGGAACCCAGTAAAATCTCCGTGGTTTTGGCCAAGCAAGAGGACAGACTAAGTCATAGACAGAGAGATTTACCTCATGACAGAAGAAGCAGTCTCTACAAAGTCCCCCTTGTGCTCTACGTGGACCTTCTACCCCTTACGATACTCATTCCCTACGTGCTTTCCGGTAGATACTCCGGTTTACAAATTGCTGCTTTTTAATTTTCTCGGAAAAAAATTAATCGCTAACTTGCAGTAAGTCAGTCTATTTAAAGGTTCATAGGCGTAGACTGAAAGTTGATAAGTATATAATGGGCTGACTTCTCTCAGCCAAGTGAGATAACCACGTAGTAGTCATTAAACCGCCAACAGGCAGCCAGTAGTATATTTGGGGGCAAGAGGTGGAACCATACTGAAAGCACAGGCACTAGCTAAAAGCCCAGACACGCGTGTTTCGCCGGTATTCTGCGGGCTCATCAGTCGGCCCGCGTTCCCTTTTGCGTCTGTGCCATGCAGCGGCAGAATACTTGCGAAACACGTGCCTGGACTTTTAGCTAGTACCTGTGCTGTCAGTAAGGTGTATCCTGTAACCCGCATACTGGCTGCCTGTTGGCGGCTAACTGAATATTACGCTGTTATCCCGCCGTGGCTGATGCTCAAATATACATATACACTTTCGGTCTGCGCTCAAGAAACTTCGTTCAGACGGATTTACTCCAAGTTAGAGAGTAATTTCTGTGGAAACGAAAAAAGTAACAAATGTAGTTCTGCCGATTTTATGTAGAAATTTGTTTTTCTGTTTTTAAATACCTTTAAACTCGTTAAATACCCACACTGTCGATGCAGAGTGCGTCAGTGTTTTCTCTTTTTTATTTAATTGTACCTTCGTGTGATATATGCAGTTTACCTTCCTGACAATGAAAAAGAAAATGTCCAATTCCTTACTTGGTTTTACTTTACTTCGAATGCAAAACACAACAGCAGCCAATGAATTAGTATAGGGGGTGGCATTATTATACCGTACAGCAAATGCGTAATTTGGCAAATCCCCATGAGACGATATGGTACTGTAATTTTACATTAAAAATTACTTCTTTTTAAGCTTAATGTATCAAGTTAACTTTCAACTGGAAGTAAAGTGCCTTGGGAGCATGATTTGCGTCACATTGAGAGCATAAGTTATAGAATGGACAATTTTTTACGACCCGTACCAAACATTTGCTATTTCCCCTGATTCGCGACGGGCTCTGGATCATATTCTCGCGAATGTTCGAGGTATTAGTACAATCCGAAGGGCTTGTGAAGGGTCTCGCTGCACCAGACTCATACCACGACCTTGACGGGATAAAACGAGTCAGCGCCAGGGGTGCTGAATAAGTTACCGACGTCCGACGTGCGCATTAAAAAAGTACGCACTGAAGCACCCTCGGATCACAGCGCCGCATGCGCGCATGCACACACGGGCTCCGTCAATCAGATCGGCAGGTACGCGACGACCTTTGTGGGGTGGATAAAGGTCAAAGCGCAGAAGTCGACGCAGCAAAAGGACAGATGACGAACCGCACACAGACGCGCGATAGCTATGACAACCGGTGCCAGGGATATCAAGATGGAGTTATTGACAGAGATATCAAAAGCATACCGCGAGGCCATGTCACGTCACAAAAAGCTGGCGCCAGCAGCAGAAACACGCCGCCATTATTGCTCAATACGTCATATGGTATGAATATAACCAGGCAAAATTCACCTTCAACAGGAGGGCGTACGCCAAACCAGATGATGATAGTGAAAAATAAATAAATGGCAGTTCGACCTTCGAGTTTCAGAGACGTCAGGGCAGGCTGGCAGTAGACGCAGTGACCTACGTGTGTTTGCACGACCACTACCAACTGTATCCCTCTCTCTCTCTCTCTCTCTTGCTCTCTCTCTCCCTCGAAATACACCTTGACCCGGTTTTACTTAAAGGGAATATAATCTGAAGTTTGAAGTCCAACGACCGGTAGGGTTTAAGATTATTCGGAAATTTAGAAACTCCATAAAACCGAAGGATACCCTTTCTTCAAACATGCAATTTAAAGATGTAATTGCCTGCCGTATGAGTTGGAGAAAGAATATTTTTATATAATATATTTGAATTAATAAGGGCATAGGAAATCCATGAGAAAATTCATAGTACTCAAGTAGCCATTTTTTCACAGATAATGCTTTTTGTAGGCGGTCAGCAAGAGACATTTTATACGCCGACATCCTGACGTGACACAAATATCTTCGGATTAGGCTGTAAGACGATCGATATGACAACCACACGTACTTGAAACACATTTCAGAAGAACGGTTGATCTTACATGAGATCGGGAATCTACTGTATAAATAGCCGCTGGGCGGCTGTTGGCGGGGCTCGAAGGCGAACGTCAAGGCAGAACGGGACGAGTGAGTCCCGTAACCGATCGATGATCGCCCACCCACCATTGATCCACATAGTCTCTATCAGTAATTCTTCTTTATTATCAAGTATTAACCAAAGCAACGGTTCCAATGCTGCTGAGAGAACGGGCAACTGTATGCCAATTCGTCTAGATAATTCCGGCCGAAGTAGAGATGTCCTGGACATGTTAAACTTTACCCTTAGATAATCGGACGTAATCAGGGCAACTGAGGACCAGTGGATTGGCATAATCAAGCTGGTCATAAGATTTTTGTTTCTGTTCCAAGAATTCGGATGAAATGCCCCTATGAGTATGAGGCGGGCGTACGCGTACAGCGACGGCCCGTCGAAAATGGCATCTTATTCAGGCTCTGAAACCCACCGGCTCGATGCGCTCACCACCCTTGCACAACTGTAACAGGAGGTCATCACCCGCAGGGGTGACCTTCGTGGGCGAAAGCAAAACTATAGAATACCAGAGCAGAAATGCAATAAAATGTTGTTGGGTACTAGTGAAAAACTGGTTACACGATAGTCAGGAGTTTTGTTTCTTTGTTAGCTCCATCTATGCTGCATATTTACCTTAACATGGCCTGTAAACTGGCCTTATAGACAATAACTATCATCTCCGCAAACATGGAGAATGACTGTCTGCAGACTGTAATGAGGCAGATTTTAACTCGATCCTCAAAAAAGCGAGGGATTAGATGGTGAAAACTAACGGGGCACAATTCGTCTGGGTATTGCAAATAAAACCTTCGGGGTACTTCTTCCTAACAGCTTCAGGCTGTATCACGACGCGCGAAAAGAAATGAATCGTTGTAGTTTCGGCCGGAACAACAGTTTGATAATCGGTATCGACTATGCTAACTATGTGCCGTACATCAGCGTGGGCACAGGGACAGCGACTTGCGCGTGAATTAGTTTAAAGTGCTGAATCTGCCGTACTGGCTCTATCTCCCTCCCTCCCCTTGTTCTCTTCTCCCACCCACCTGAACGCGGTGTCATGAGAAATTCAAGAAGACCGGATATAACGGAAAAAGCAGGTTGCTGGCACGGCAAAAATTTGCACCTAAGCGTACCACCACGCTGCCAGGCCCACATAAAAACACTTGAAGAGGATTTCCGATACAAGCGAAAGGCGATTTCCAGGAATTAGTTCAGAAGTAGACGCAATCGCTGTGATACGAAGTTTATTCACCTGACGCTTCGTATTCCTGCTCGCATTCATCTTCCAGCGTGGGTTTTCGGTGTAACGGACCAGAACTCGCATATAGTTGTTTGAAGTGTTATTTTACCTCTGCTCTCGCAACTCGTCGCAACTCCCGTCTCTCAGAACGTCGGCACCACGAACAGCCCTGTCCTACAGTTTCCTACAGGTTTTCACTCCCACCAGTTTTATACCAGACATGTCAGTTTCACCTTCATTCAGACAGGTCAGCCACCTATGGATGAGTTTTGACGAGTTTGACAAATCTATTCACTCTGGTCTTAGGCTAGATTTATTCCTAGTGCTTCTCGTTAATCGATTTGTGCTACCCTCAACGTCTTCGGTCGCTACTGTCTAAGAAGAGGGGTCCGAGCAAGAATCCGAAACGTCAGGCGAATAAACCTTTCATCCCAGCGGTCGCAGCTACTTCATCTGATTTGAAGAGCACTTAACACATCAAGATCACGGATCACAGCGTGCCACTCTCTCAGCTCGACAATCGTATCCCGACGATGTCTACCGTATGCTTCACTGAAGGTTGGTCCAAGGACGGTGACTTGTGCGCATATCAGTTTTAATAGATAGTTGACTTGCACTGCATCTACCGCACTCTCTCTCTCTCTCTCTCTCTCTCTCTCTTCCCTTACCCTCCTGAGCCCGATGCCAATACATAGTCAAGAAGGCCGGAGATGGGGTCGGGCGCAGATGAAGCATCTCCCACGGAGTGGAGTGCGGGGTGCAGCATGAGCCTGCACCTACACGTGCCCAGGTTGGCCACGAGTGCCCCCTCCATGTTCAGCATTTGTTATGGGGCCTCATTCCACACCCTGATTTGGCCCCCGTGTTGGCCCAGCACATCTATCACGCGGTTCGTCTAGGGGGCATGTCCACCTGGTCACACAGCTTGCACAAGACCCGAATGTTGCCCAAAAAGAAGAAGGGTCTGCGGCTGGGATCCCAGCTCTCATGACGTGCGTTTGCGTGCCACTGCACCCCACCATACACCACCTGGTCACAGTCTAAGCCAATAATCAAATTGTGAGTTGCCCAGGGCTAATAAGGGATATGGAGGCTAAGAAGCTAAGTCATACATCGAGCGAGAGCAGTGTTCACCCTGTAGATACGTTTGGTGAGAATAGCGAATAGCTGTCGCCAGATTTTCATCTTCCATCACTGGAAGTATTTAAAAATGCTAGCGGCGGTCAGAGAGCATCTCTGGTGCATAGCAGATGGTAGAGACGCAGCGATAAACCGCAGACTAAGTTAATAACAATGAAACGGACGGTACCAAGGCATGGTTTGCTTTTGGCGAGTGGTGCCCAGAGGCACAGCCCTGGTGCTAAACAGTCGGTAGTCTTCGACTATGCAGTTACCAAAAATATCATCTGCAAATGCGTTCAGCCATTCGCTGGAAATAAACAAAGAAAGCTACGTAGGACCATCCTATGCAGGTAAGTTAATAAGTCCACCCTTCGCAAGCGACCACAATCGAGGGAGAGGGTAGTAGCTACTTGGACGTAAATTAGTTTACAGTGCGGCAGATTCGATAAGACTTCGGACTCAGCCCGAAAAGAATTGAATTATGCCGTCGTTAGTTGGCAGCCTCAGATGGTTAGTTTTAACCTGCCGTAATAACCAAAAAGTGCATTTGGATGGCACTGGACCCAAACGGGAACGGCATGTTCCAGACAGTTACACACTAGAGACAAGACTAGGTGCAGCTTTCGGTGTTTCGCCATGCCACCGAAGTGTCACACTCAACCTAGGGCACAGCACAGTTGTCAAACAGGGCAGTTTTCATAAATTTTCCCTAAAGCAGGATTTAAGGGGAAGAAGCCGTGCAACAGGAAAGCAGTGAGAAATAAGGAAACAGACCCAACAGCCTACCTGGAAACCGTCCGTGAGGTGCTCCAAAACCGACCGAAAATCCGAATTTTCTAAACCTGAATGGGTAAAAAGTGAGTAATTGAGAGGCCTCACGACATAACCTATAGATGGGCACACGTAAGGGGGGGGATAATCTACCTCATAACATGCTTACACGTGACCTTTCAGGCAGAAAATATAACTCTGACTAGGTCACAATACCAGTAACTTCGAAACACTTAACAAAAACTAAGTTACAATAGGTGACATGCCACCCTGTGGGCAGATATCATTCCATTCAGTCAGACCAACCAATCCAGAAAAGGTCGCAACTGAGGCTGTTACTATTTTTTACTGATTTTCAATAAAACAATCAAAAGAAAAAGACCGTAGGAAACTACGTCTTCTTCCAGATTCGCACTTTCACCGAGGTAGTATTCTTTTTAAAAAATTCAATAACCACTTGGAAACACAACCCGCCCTTTCATATGCTAAAAAATTCCCAAATTATATATTATATACTTTCGCCTAGGTTATTCGGGCCTGAGATTGGGTATGGCTGGCTAAAGAGGACTAACAAGCCAGAAATTCCGGTCTACCTGGTCTTTGTCGGAGATCTCTCTCCGGCCTATGTTAATGGTCGCTATGCGACTGCATGCGAGGGCTCCCGAGGTACAACGGAACGAGCGTGCTCCGCAATCTAATCACTGAAAACCCTTGTTTCCTATCCCAACGGACAGGGCGACGGGCACATGGCGGATTGATAGACCATTGGAGCAGTTAAAGGAGCTAAAGTTCGCGTGCCAGATCATTTAGACCTGGGTTGGTTGACGACGGCTACTACTACTACTAATACTACTACTCTCTTGTCTGCACTCTCTTGTCTTTGTCATTACCGTCTCCCAGCGACAAATCTTATTTACTCAAACTCTCGAGGTTAAATTATTGTTCTGTGAAAGAAAAACAAGCTAAGGTGCGCAAGCTAAGTCTGGGACAGCTATCAGCACAGGAAATTACCCAAAGATAGGGTGACGTAGACGTCTGCCAAAATTTTTAAACATTTGGAGTGATGAAATAACTTAAAATCATATTCTGCATGCAAAAAGAACACTTCCTGGAACGGGCTAGGGGAATGGGTAGAATTTGTCGTTAAGTTTAACGAGTTAGGTTACAAATCGCACTTCCTCGAAAAGAAAAACATGCAGTCCTTTATGTATCTCGAAATAGGCCATCCTATGGTCATCAAATGCGACAATATATGGGCATCCTGTCCTAAGCCATCGTCACCTCATCAGGGCAAAACTGCAAAAGTGGCGAAAGTCCTCACTCCCTCCATTCCCCTCCCCCCTCCCCAGCCAACTCCTCCCTCCCCTCAAACTAATCACCCTCTTCTCGAGCAGCTGAACACTAACTGTCCGCGGGGAACTGGCGTGGGGTGGAAAAGGCATGTTTCGAAAAGCGAAAAGAAAAGAGAAAAGAAATACCTGGCTTCGGGGAGAAATTATCCGAGATAAAGATGGAAATTTCATGCCAGAAGGTCAGCATCCGCTCACGGGCAGAGAGTAGGGCCTGACAGAGGTGTCTGTGCAGTGAAACTGCGCAGTGTCGGCGACTGTTCTGTGAATCAAAAATACATTTATATATAGCAGTAGTGACTGATTACCAGTTTCAATAGAAGGTACTTTTGTAGTCATGGAGGCCAGGTTGGGTCAAATTCATGGGACAACGCAAGTTGTCAGTTCTATCAACGGCGAACCGATTTGCAGCAAGTACAGAAGAGCACTCTAGGATATGGTAAGGAGAAGACTCGTTTCTGCCTCCCAAAGCATGAAACACTGGACTGACACAGAAGAACTTTAAAGCAACAACCTCTTGCTGTCCTCAAAAGGATTCCGTACGCTCGTCCACCTAGCTAGACAAAACAGAGCGTTTTTCACTGTCTTCCGGGCCAAATTAACGCAGATACAAATGCCCCGTATTCCGGCTAGGCAATCCCGGAACGTTTAGGCGTTTTCGCCTCTATAACTGGCTCAACCACATAAGCTGCTTTTTTCTAGAAATGTTCACCTTGCAAGTCAGATGACCCGACTTTTAACAGTTTTAACTGTTTTCTCCTGACTGAAGACGGGGTGGCTGACATGAATTAATAGACGCTCCCTCTCTCTCCCTTCCTCCGGTTCGCCCCACCCGCCCCGAAATCCGTTTCTGCTTTCGATGGACAGACACCAGGATTATAAATGATACTTTTGACGATAGCATGTTCGCCAGGTCCCTTTCCTTGGAATGCAGCGGTTCCACCGAATTTTGCTAGTCCACTCCGACCGCCATAGAATTAAAGGCATACTCAGCGTACGTCATAAAGCCGCAGACAAAAACGTGCTAACTTCATGCAACAACAATTTGGGTGATTTACTCCCATTGATATGGTAAACAATTCAATCTCAAGGACGTGTGGTTATACGCATAGGGTTCCGTATTAAAATGATCCAGGGCTTAGTAGGAAAGGCAACCGTCATAAATGCGCGCGTTAATATGGGATGACATTGCTAGGGGGTTGGTTATGTTGGCACAGTTCTCGCACGAATTTGAAGAGCATTCAACAATGATGGATGCATAGAGTTGGGGTTTGTCGCGTTAACGAGATACAATGCGGTCTGCGGATTACTACTAAAAACAGTGTTTATATTCCAGTCAAACCCGATGCAACAAGGCCTTGAGGAATGGATGGGAAGTTTGCCCGAAAATGGCATTGTTTTACTGGAAGAGGTACCAATAAAGACATTGAGGACTGTGGTGGTCATATCGGGCCTTTTATTCATCACCAGCCAACCATAGCCAACCCCAGGTTTGGATAGCCAGGAACATTAGCCCGGAATTCCATAGTTATTGACATTAATTAGTCAAATCGGTCGAGAACACTATTGATTAAGCAAGCTTGGCAGTCATCAGGTGGGTTGCAGATTGATTGCTTAGGAAATCCTGCTTGGGTAATCAGTTTACTGTATCAGAATTGGTCGCATCGGGTCCAAGACGCGAGATTTTTATCTCCATGAAGATTCGCGTATACCGTGCATCTGTCCGGTCTGCCCTTCTCTCTGGCTGTGAATGCTGGGCAACACGCGTGGAAGATGAACAAAAACTGCAGGCATTTGACCACCACTGCTCGAGGACCATCCTCCGAGGGATGTACACAGACTTCGTCTCAAATGATGCAGTCAGCATTCGCTGCGAAAACATCACAAGGATATTCCAAGCCATCCAAGAACGACGACTGAAGTGGTTCAGTCACCCTCTTCGTTGTCCCTTTTTACGAGCCCAGTGTTACTGCCCTTCAACGGGCCCAACTACGCAATTGGAGACGTCGAAGAGGCGGTCAGCTCAAAACCTGGCTCGACGCAGTTCATCAAGACATGGAATTGGTTCTTGGACCTTCGGTATTCGGCCTCAGTCGTTGGCGAAGAGAATGAATTGAGATGTCCATGTCCGCTGCCGCGGATCGTCTCGCGTGCAGAGGCCCACAATCCGTGACATCATCGAAGCCGGCTAGATCAGGCATGATCGCAGCCGTAACAAGTAAGATTATAATCAGAATCGGTGGAATCCATAGGTTATGGTAGACTGAGCGAGTAACATGACGCTGATCAGATAAAACTCCCAGATCCAGATCATAGCTCAGGCGGTTGGAACGTTGGCTATACTCAAACTTTGCCTTTGCTGTCGTGGGTTGCAGTCCCACAGTGGTTGTCATAGTTTTAAAACTTCGCAGGTCCTCATCAAGCAAGTAGATATCCCGAGCAAGGCGGGTTTGATCGTAACTAGACTAAACTGCAGACTGGTCTTCTACACCCGCCCCGTAGAGGGACAAAATTTATACTTTCTGGTCGTCATAAACGAAAATTCGGTGAAGTTTAATCCGAAAAGTAAGAATGTTGTTGGGTGATCAAGCATAGCCCGCGCACGAACTGATTCCCTTTGTAGACGTGGCGGCGTCCTCAGAGGGGAGCTCCGAACACTCCAGCGGAATGTGTGCACAATGAAACACAATGACACTAATAAATCCCAAGTTGATTACTTTGCTTCTCCGGTGGTTTAAGGCTTAGATTCAGGCAGTCTGTGGGAGGATCTGGGTTGCTGCGTTGACGCCAGTGACTTATACTGATGACGATAACATTGAGGAAGTAAACATTGGCATTTGGAAATCAGAGCTGATGATCCTCATCTTTATCAGACATGCAGGCGAGGGCTTCTGGCCCATATCTGACGATGTGTCCGAATTCATCCCGAGCTCAAATCGACTGGTTAAGTATGGTAGAGAAAAGGGCAACTGAGACCAAAGTTTTGCGCAATTTGCTCAATGCACCGGATCTGCACCGAAGTGATAAAAATCGCGGTGCGGAAGTTCGCCAATATGTGGAGATAAGGTGGTTCCAAAAGCCATTGCAATGGTACCCTGCGATCTTCGTCTTATGACAGCTTTCACACCTGTCGAAGCTGGATTATTGAGGCCTGGTTCGTGTGGACTTAGGTACCGGCACGTAAGTCGCACGCGTAGACTGCGACACATGCCCATGCAGTCGCCATGACCCAGTCTTATCACTGGGCTATGCTGGGTGTTGGGAAGGTAGTGGGAACGCTGTGCAAGTCTCCCCACTATTAGTTAAATCACGTGCAAGTCATCAACGTCTGTCCGCGACAGCGTTGCATATTGCCACCCTTGATGGAGGAGATAACGAGTGTGCACGTTAACGAGCAACCACAGCAGCACGCGAGGAATCGTAGAAAGCCTGCAGACATCAAAAGTATATCGTCAAGCAGGCTTTCTGCCGTTCTGGTTTGGCAGTTTTCGTGATTACAACAACGAGATTCTAAAGGATGGCACAGAAGACGGCGGGGAGAGAGAATTATATTAACGTTTGAGAAACTGTCAGTGCAACTTGAGAAAGCTTCTTGAAACAAATAACGACCTGGGGATGCCGGAGTAGGAAGGACCCTCGGAGTTAGCTCATTGAAATGGCGTGAAGCGGAGTAGCAATGGCGTTTTCGGCTCTAAGCCTCACTAAACCTCCCAGTAATATGCTGCTTAATCTCAGACAGTCTAAATCCTGCGTCGTTATGCTCTCTTCCCTAATGCACACGAATGCAGAGGACCCCTTATTACAGGGTTCCTCGTCGGAGTGTTTATAAGGATTTAAAAGTTGACTGGGCGGAATAAGTGTGCAATTCACACGGTTTTGGAGATAGAGAGCTGCTTAAGGTTGGTGAGGGGATAAGTTACGCTTTCGGAACGGCAGTCTTCACAGGTTTGTCGCCGATAAATGCACTCTGGTTGATATCATTACATCACACGAACAGATGCGAATTTTCCAGTTCCAGATGTCTGTACGAGTAAAGAAAAAGATGTGTCAAGCGCCGGAACAATTTGATGATTATTCGGAGCTTTTGAACTCGTGCAGGAGTGCAGCCTCGGAAATAGTAACACACTTATAGCGATTGCAATCCGATCAAACACCAGCGACGCATGTCCAAACGTGACTGCGAAGGACTCCGTATGCCGGAGCCAGATCGACACATCGATTGGCCGAGTTCTCATCCGAGGACCAGTCTTCAATCAGTTTCCGGTATATGCGAGTGTCTTGGCGACTGCAAATTTGAAAACATAGGTGTGGGCAGCCACTTGGGATAACTCCTCGCCCCGTCGCATAGCCAGCTTTTGTTCGTGTGTGAGCAATCCGAACATGCGTTCAGTCTGACCTGTGTGGTTACCGGGACATTAAAGGCACGGGATGCAACATACTACCACAGACTGATGCTTGGGTGCTCGAACAGTCTTCTTCTTTACTCATCAGTGCATCCGTTTGTAGTAAGGAGCGTGGTGATAAGAACCAGCTGGGAGTGTCGACGGAGCGGTTAATACAGAGCCGAGAGTAGCTCAGTCGCGACTAGTTAATACGCAGAAGCGGGACCACCCTGATGACATCCGTGGGCGTCCGTGCACTATCCTGATAATGCACTGTGGGATTTGATAATCCACCGTCGAAACAGTGCCATTTGGTGATCTGCCGAAATTACCAGCTGTTTGTGAGGACACAGAGGAGACAACAATAAACTACCGTGACGTTTTGTGGAATCTTCGTTCGATCTGCACTAAACAGCTAGACATGAGGCTACTGAGGTGTCCGATAAAGGAAGACGCTCTTTTTATTTAACGTTCCGATGAAACCGACCAGCACAAGGCAACTTTAGTCTCAAGATCTGTGCTATATATGTGCACCTCTGCGATAACCAATCAGGAAGCAGCACTTGCTGGAGCTGGCTATCCGGCGTCAGATGTTATAGTAGGTGCAGTATGGGGTCAAAATCGGAAGAATTAGGTTACAAAAGCCATGTGAGGACGTAGTTCTGGGGCGGTCAGAGTCTTTAAGATAAACTATATTTTCTCGCAAATCAGTTTGATGGAAATTTTTTTTCCTTTTGAACCGGCGATTGAGGAGAGCAAAAAGCGCAAAATGGTTAACATGCGCGATAGAAAAAGGATTCAAACGAACCGAATTTCGAGAGCTGAATAAGACTGATGCCCAAGACTGCTTTGGTGTGGGGTCTGTGGTGGCAGCGTTGGCGGCGCTTGTGGAAATTGACGAGAGTCTAGGGACAACGAAGGTCAACAGTTGAAAAATGACATATATAAATTTTAAACGCTAAATCGGTCTGACAGAATTTAAAAAATAGCATGCAACTTATGGCTAATAAAACTTCATTTTAGACCATTTGGAAGATGTACTCTATTTACCGAGATATAACTGCATGAGAGAAGTGCTTACGCAGTTAATAATGGACAGGAACTGCGGTAGGATACGCATAAACGCCCATGATGCTTTCGTTCACTATTCGAAAGGGTTCTTGGGCTAAAATGCGAACTTCGAGATAGATACTTCTATATCACAGTCATCGTTTTTGGCATCGACGCTGAATTAACTTATTATATCCTATCTAAGTGCGATAAAGAGAGTGCAACATCAAGAGACGACGAGGAACAACACTGGGCTGAAGAGAACAAAATGGTGACTCACTAGTTAACTTGTTTGCAGTGACGCAAACTTGAGCTCGATCTACCTCCTGTGCTACATCTACGCCCAGATTATATCAATAGCAGAATTAGACAAAAACAGATGGTCATAGTAACGGAGAGTTTAACTTTTCTAAAATATGGTGGACGCAGGGACGGTGGCCTGTGCAGGAGTTAGTTTACAGTAATAGCTGACTCACGCAACATCTGCCGCACTCTCTCTCCTTCCTCACCCACCTAGACCTAGAGTCATGAAAGAGTCAAAAAGATCGGAAGCGGGAGTAAGCGTAGTGTCTGACAAAAGTAAACAGTTACTCTACGCGTGCAACGCACGAACTGATTACCCACACAGCGCACCAGGTTTTCACACGAAGAAAATAGCTAATAACATAACACCTTGGGAAAAACACTTTTTTGGTGTTTTAAGTAGTAACTGAAACATCAAATAGTGGACTCATGTAAGAATCTAGAAAGGAACATATATCGAGCATGAAAAAGGCCGTATCTAGCGGTGCTCCTTGACATCAAAAATGCATCGCGGAATAGACTGGTGACTTGAAAAAGTTATACTAGCGTCAACCTGCGGAGTTATTTGCCTCGATCATCTATACGCCCGAAACCTTAAAAAGCAGAGCGATCGACCAACTTAGTCGGGCATCCAAAGACCTTAAGACTTGCTTTTGTAGCCAAAAACCAGGATCACCTCAGCATTCAGCACCACACTCACCTGTGACTTTCTCTCTCTCTCTCTTTCAATTGAACAGGGTTCAACCAGGGTGACCTAGGGTTTTGTGCCCTCTGAACCATGGCGGGCACTTCACTCGTATTATCTAGTTTATAGGTAAGGTGAGACAACAAATACTGTGCAGTAGCACTGATTTTAGTGCGAAATACCTGCTTACTACCGTCCTTGCTGTCTCATTGCATGTCCGTACTGTGAGTGTGAGCTCAGACAACAGTCAAACTGATAGAAACAGACGATCCTCCGAAGTTAACGAACTCCAAAATCAGGCCTAATGTCGGCAGGAACACGAGTCGCACCTTCTACTGCACGGAAGCGATACGCTTCACAGGATTACCATTACGAAAACTTGAATGCCTAAAATTATATCAGGGTTGTCGGGATCTCTGGTGAGTGGCCTTATTTTTATGCATCCGTTCCTGAATATAAGGTTGAAATATTGTGCGTTGGAAGAAAGCATGCGCAGATTATGCCCCAGGCCCGACCTCGTCAGGCGATAATCTGCTTCGAGAGCCGATAAGGCGCTCCCGTTAGGTGTGGCAAGTTAAAAGCAGCTATATCAGATTTCAAATCGGCAAAGTTGAGAGATCCGGATTTATAGTTTGTGAAATAAGGCAGGCTCACCGGAACAAATGTCTTCATATGCTGCCGTTTCGGAGAGCATGGTTGGCTCTCGAGGGTCAAAGCATTAGCTGCAGTTAATTGAACAGAACCCGAAGTGGCGTGCCATGGCCGTTTTGTCGGCCTTTGGTTGATCGACTCCTTTTGTTGGCTGCCAGTTTAGCTACCTGCGTTATGAGTCACTTCCTCCATGGGGGGAGGGAGGGCGGTTGAACCTCTGGCGGCGTTGTGTTCGGTTCTGCTCACCAAACATCCTTCAAAGGGTCGAGGCAGCGAACGCGAAAAATCCATGGCACGCCCCTTCGGGTTCTGCTAAATTAACTGCAATTAACGCTTTTTACACCGGAGAGTCGACCAAGCTCTCCGAAACGTCGACATATGAAGACATTTGTTCCTGTGAGCCTGCCTTATTTCTAAAACTATAGCAGAGCGCTGGAAGTACCATCGAATAAAAAGGTCCCGCGAACGTTGTAACAAATGTACGTTGGTGGTTTCCTGGTAGTTTTTGGGCTGTGAGGCCAAACTGATCGGTGTTCCACTACTCGGGTTGTGAGAAAGCTGATAGATGAACCTACTTAACTTTTTATTGTATTTTCGGCGACTGAGTAGACATTCGTTATTTTATTCGCACAAGCAAGCCGTATCTGGCCCCTGAAATGCAGGCCATCCACTTCCAAAAGATAAGTGAGGAAGACCGCGCGAGGATACGCCAAGAAATTGAATACTGTCGTAAACTGAATGCACAATATGGAGTCTTATCGGACACTTCTGGAACGGGAGATTGTAGTCTAGTGGTACCGTCACTCTCTATTGTACAAGTTGTCTAGGGCAACAGCGGAAAGGGACGTCACACTGGAGTTTGTCACACCCCAAAAATCCGTCAGCGTACTTATCTTTTCCTGCGATCTCTCGCGCAACACCCTTGTAAGGTTGAAAAGGCTGAAAAAGACTGAAAATTTGCAATCGTGCCGGCCTAATTCAAATGGCTAATTCCTCAGATCTCTGCAACAACGCGGCAATCGGTATAAGCCACCGAAAACGTTAATACACAAGCCGGCCGTCTTTGTCCATCAGTACCTAAGACGCGTCAAGCAGTTTCCTTGTTTGATAGCATAAGTGAAGGATCGAAACATCGATCCGGCGCCCGCGTACACAGCCCTGGGCAGTCACTTCCAGACAGGATTTTCCGATGTTCGAGTGGTTCCTACACCCCCCCTCACCCCCTAAGTTGTTGCTTGTTGTGTTGGCGTTTTTATATCTGACGACGGACTCGCATACGAGTTAAAAAGCTCAGACGAATAAAAATTGTTCAGGTGAGCGAACAACCTTCTTCTTCCCTACTCCTACATACACCTGGAATACGAACAGTCTTCGCAATTTGTCCCAACCCGAGGGACACTTTGTCGGCTTTGTGGTCCGCCTACAGTTTTACGGTGAGCATACCTGACCTAGCTGGTGGTAATGTATCTCTCATGTACCTAGTGCGCATCTTCGTATCTTGGTGTACCGTGTCGACTCGTCTTGGGTTCTAACTTGCTCGTAAAAGAGTCATGTTGGACAATAGCATCGGATTCGCGTTAATAGCACGAGGCGGAGGAGACGGGACGTGTTTGAACAACCTCAGTCGCATTTATTGACTAGGCCAAGATATTCTGAAATGCAGTCGTATTTATACTGCACTACATACCCCATTCGACACAAAGTCAATGTACCTCTCCCCAAGAATGATTTTCGGGTAAAGATGCTGCGAAGCCTGTAGTTCTGTTCAGCCTCTACTGGAGGGTCACAAGATTTTTTGAAAAACAATTTAGGCGTAAACTAACCGGAAAGGATTCCCAATGTGTGAGCTTCTCTGTGGGGTATATATAGTGCGATGAATTAGTAGTACCTATGAAGGCTAGCAAAAGGATTGTTGGCAGTATCAGACAGGGTGGCACTTGCTCAAACTAACAGTCAGAAATCAAAAGTGTGCATGCTCCTGGTTAAATACACCGTAGGCCCCTATGGACACGCAGACTGGTTGAGCGACCTCGTTCACTCGATGAACCGAAATCTCGTAGGTCATCACAAGTTAACGCCATTGGGGTGACATTGGAAGCTTTATCGAGATCAGTCAATTAGCACCCTAGGACAAAGTAAAGACCAGCAAAACTGCGCTCGACCCTTTCCAGATTTCACTAACTGACGTAAATATATACGAGGAACAACAGAATGTACCCACGTCCAACACTAATCGGAATTTAGCAGATTCGGGTAGGGTTGACCAACATCTGAGATTGCGGGATGACAAACTGCACTTAACGCGTATTGGCGCAAACATCACCTAACCGTAAAAACATCGGTTGGACACGGTTAATTAGTTAATTGTTCTTGTATACATCTCCTCTAATTAAATATCTTGTGATGCCTTTATGTCAATGTATTTCAATGCATCACGTTGCCCGATATCGCCGGGAAGATCTTCGTCCGTATCTTTCTCTATCGTCTGAACGGCCACCTAGAGTATGGAATGCTCCCGGAAAGACAATGTTTCTTCCGACGACACCACGGAATAACAGACATGATTTTTCGTCGCTCGACAGCTTCAAACTAAGTGCCAGGAGATGTGAACCCACCTCTACACGACATTCATGGATCTGACGAAAGCCATTGACACGGTGAATCGCGACGGACTATGTAAAATCATGCAGAAATTAGCCCGTCCTGAGCAGTTCACTCACATGGTGTGTCAGCTGCATGACGGGATGACGGTGCGCATCAGTGACAACGGGACGGTATCCGAAACATTCGCATTGACCGACGGAGCAAAGTAGGGCTGCATCCTCGCGTCTACCCTCTTAAGTCGCCTGTTCTCTTCTATGCTGATGAACGCCTACCGTGATGAGCACCCTGGGATCCGCATCGCTTAAAGAAATTACGGGCACCTTCTCAACAGTCGGCATATGCAGGCCCCGACGCGTGTCAATGACTACAGTTCATGCCTTGCTCTTCGCGGACGACTGCGCCCTTAACACCGTGACGGAGGAGGACATGCAAAGGAGCAACGACCTCTTCACCGCAGATGCGCCAATTTTTGAGCAACAATCAATACAGCCAAAATGGTGGTCATGTGCCAACCACCACCCAGCGCAGAATACAATGATCCCCGATTCCATGTCAACAGCGCTGAACACAAAAATGTGGAAAACTTTGCTTAGCTGGGAAGCACGCTATCACGCAACAGAAGAATCGTCGAGGAGGTTGCTAACGGATCTCCAAAGCCAGCCAGGCATTCGGCCAGCTGTGGGCCTCCATGTGGAATCTTCATGGTATTCACCTGAACACTAAACTCAAGATTACAAGGCCGTTGTCTTGATGACACTCCTGTACGGAGCGGGGACCTGAACGGTCTACTCGAACCGAGCCAGAAAGCTGAATCACTTCCATGTCAGATGCCTTCGGAGACTACTGAAGCACATATGGCAAGACAGAATCCCGGACACGGAAGTCCTGGAGCGAACCGGAATCCATAACATTCACGTCATGCTGAAGCAAGGATAACTGCGATGGAGCGGCCACCTGGTGAGAATGGACGACGAGCGACTACCCTAACGATGTAGCTACGGAGATGCCGCTAAGGGTGCTCGCAAATAGAAAGGACAAAAAAAGCGATACAAGGACAGTTCAAAGAAATCTCTGAAGCAACTCCAAATCAACCTGGCGACCTGAGACATCGCCGAGGACAAGCCAACCTGGAGACTATCGGTGAAGACTGCTGGAGCAATATACGAAGCAACCGGATCACCGCTGCTAAGGCCAAAAGAATGGCTCGCAAGTCAAAAGCGTCACAGATCAACACCACCATGCCCAGGCACTCCCAACGTGCCCACGCTGGCAACGCACATTGAGTGCGCGAATAGACCTTGTCGGACATTATCGAACCCAATGCAATAAAAATCCCACCCGACCAACTTCTGCTACACCTGCCTCAAACCCCACTACGACGAACACCCCAACCACTGAGAATTACTTCATCAACGCCCCGCCGCCTACGATCACCGACAACTTCCTCCCTCCCCCACCCGTTGCGCTAAACACGGCGAAGAAAACAACTCCTGCCACCTCAGTGGCCACCTCCGAATACCTGCCATTTGCCACCTCCACCACCGTCCCCAGTACCAGCGATGGGGAATCGGTATTAATCTGTCCTCATTGCGATCGCACATTCACCAAACACATCGGCCTGATCGGTCACTAGCGAATCCATCGCACAGAGACCGGCGAACCAGTGCCAAGAGCACCAACATACACCCGCCGCACCCGATTCAACTGTTCGCAGTGCCCACGCGCATTCATACACCGCATGGGCCTATTAAGTCGCATGCGTCTCCATGAAAACCTGCGGTACAACATCGCCAGCTATACCACAACACTAAATCTCGCCTCATCAGCCTCTGCACCTCACATGATCACACGCAACACCACAAAAACATGCTCTCAGTCTGCATAGCTGATTAAGAGGCAAGTATGATCCTCGGCTCTTTCTCCATGTGACCCCTCGGTTGCATGTGTGGTCTGAGCTTGAGAAAATCACGGGCGATCAGCGCCGTGGGTTAGAAGGTTGCCAGTCCAATGTGTGTTTTGTAGAGTGGCTGACTGGTGGTCTGAGAGTCAGGCTGTGATGGCTCCTTCTTAACGTGACCTCTGGCTATTTTACAAATATGAGGTGTGAGCCGTTCAATACCCTGTTGTATGAAATCCTGGTGCATGTTTTGGGTGAGCAGGTTGTACTAAGTACGCGTAGACAAGGTCACCCGCAGCTGCGCCCACTTACGCATCATACAACTGACCGGCTCATACGGTGGTGGGATTGTGGGTGGGGGAGGGAGTGAGGTCGATGGCTCAGGCATTTTCCTAATTATAAACAACCTGACGCACTTGAAATATATCACGGTGCACTAAACGCCGTTGCTTCGAAAGGTGCCAACTGCCGGGATAACTAGGAACGCGTGGTCAACCCAGTGTGTGTTTCGTGTGCAATGGCTTACTTGCGGACTGAGAGTTAGGCCGCAATGGCTGCTTATTAATGTGGCGTTTATGCCGTGGGATCCGAGAAAGCTGTAGCGGCACGTCCAGGGGCCCCGGCCACCTGCGCTCTCTCTCTCTCTCGCCACTGGTCTTCTTGAATCTGTCATGACACCGGGTCCAGGTGATGGAGGAGGAGAGAGTACGGTAGCTGCAGCAAAAGTATATTATCACTTAAAACTAATCCACGCGCCAGTCACAATGCCCGCCTTGTGATCACAGAAGTCCTGAAGCTCCCTTGACCCAAAATGAACCCAACATGTTCGTTTCCGCATTCTACCATGTCGCTCTACAGGTTAGAAGCACAAGTAGACGTCACTGTTGGACTCCGTCTTCCCATACCCCTGACAGGGTAGAATAATAATATCTCCCGATATGTCTCAACGACCTCAACTTTCCTTCCATAACTTTGTGTTCGCTGAAAGTTTCAAGATGCCCCGATTTACTCTAGCTGACTTATATTATTGTACGTGCCTCAAGCTGAATAACATAAAAAATTTGTTCGCCAAGTTTGACTTTGTCAATATTTATTTTTTGAGGGCGACTGAAGAAATGAAACGTAGGCCATGTAATAACGGTTGCGGGGAATAAAATTTAAGCAAAGTTTTGTGTTCGGGAACGGTAACGTAAATTATAGTCCATCAAATTTACTGACAGAATGGACAGCCGACTTTAGGATGTAGACTTGCCTTTATAAACTATATTCGAAATTTTAGTTAATCGATAGGCAAAATCTAAATAAATATAAAAATTTAAATGTCCTTTTGACGGAGACAAGAAAAGCACAAGTTTAACTATCTGTCTTCAGTAATAGTGCAACATTGCCGACGAAATTACTACAACTGTTATCAATTTTTGGTTGTCTTCAAACATGTAACACTTATAGTGATGGCAACTAGTCGACTGCTAGAAGTATCAAATATATTGAGAAGATAAATTCCAAGGCGTTTTGGCATGTGAAGTGGTGTCGATGTCAGTTTTCAAATACCTTCCTTTTTTAGCCAAACGTGTGGTCAGTAAAGGTCAAGATTCACCGCACATTAGAATATTGATGATATTGGGGAAAGAAGATCGAAAGAAATGTAGTAAATAGACTGCTAGTGCAAATGTTAACTGTCTGTTGCCTCGGGGGTAGAGATATATGCTAAATTGATATCGCTTGCGGTCAGAAGGTGCAATTTGCGAATATACATTTCATGAGAGTAATTGACAGGCAGATGGCTCAAGGTGTAACAACTGCCAAAGGGAGAAGTAATTATCTGGCAAAATTCCGAAACAGCAAGACACATCCAAGTCTATGGGTTAATTACTTACGCAATTGCCTTAAACTCTTCGGAAAATTGTATGGCTTTAAACGTATGTCCCAATTATATTTCTTTTCGTATTTTAATGCAATCAATTTACCATAGCGGCCTTTTAAGAACATATCAGATCAAGGCCCTGTGTAACCATTGAACGCATGTTTAGTAATTCGAGAAATCAATTAACAAATCCGAAAAAAACATCAACGAGGAGTTTCGACCAAAAAGCAATATAACACTTCTGTACTGGGAGCAAGCGTTTAAAGTTTATTCCGAGTAGGGAAATATTTTCCTAACTCTATATACAGCACTTACCTTGATATTCCGGGGGACAAAGAAGTCAGATAACCATGGATAGTTACTTCTACAGCGCAGAGATGAACGTAGTCGAAGAAGACAGGAAGGTGATAATTAAGTCCACGCGTAGGCGAAAAATTTATGCGCATTTGTCTAGAACTCACACAACCCATTTCCGCTACCTGGGATCGAGTGCTAAAACAAAAATTTGGCTCTTAACTAAAAACAGAGGTTATGCTTAGAGCAGTCATTTTAATCATATGTTCCACTTTAAAAGTAGAATGGTCACGAGTTTGGATGATAATGCGATGATAAACTAGTCACCTCACATCTGGAGCCGTCTGAGCAATCTCTGTGGAAAACTAACAAAAAAAACAGATAAAAAGCGAGAAACTAAGGTAACCTAAGTGTTCGAACACGTAAAATCCATGCAAAGTATCGGTATATACAACGATCATGGCGCGGAGCTTGGGGGCGCAAAATTTCGCGTTTTTTCTAATAACAAAATAGCACAATAGTTTATTTAGTATTAAAATATGCTGGGTCATTTATTACGCATAAAAGCTCGAGTTCTTCAAAGAAGGCTTTGGTAAGCCGTATTAGTCAGTCTAATTGTCTGTGTCAGGCTGCTGTAAATTCCTACTACTCGGCCACTGGCATACTGAACGATTATTAAGCTAGTCTTCTCGTATACGAGAAGATAACTAACCTGTCTGAATCCTCAGCGAACCACAGTTCGACACAAAAATAGAGCTCTGTATGATTGAACACATCCTCCAACTGGGACACTTCCACGTGTACTTGAACTTCCTGCTCAAAAGCGTTCATAAGCTCCGCGGACTCCTTGTGGTACATAATGAGCACGGTATTACTGCACCCCTTTGGGGGCGATACAGGTTGAGTTGATTGGGCCTGAGAAACGAAAGCAGAGAAATCATCCTTCTTAGGTGGAGGTTCAAAAAGTTTTGGTGGGCATATCACAACGGCAGATTTGTTGTGGCTCGAGGTTTGTGTTGTAGACGCCCCCGATTTCAGAAAATATCGGATTTGGTATAGGCTAAAAAAATTTAATAATTGATTTTAAATTACCCTCTTTGAAAAAGATCTACATTGTGGAACTTCTTAAATTGAATAAGAAAAGAAATATCTGCCCGAGTAAAAGGCATCTGAATTTTCCCTGTCACCGGACTTTCATTGGTCGAGTTATCACTTTTAAATAGAGCGCGGAGGCTATTGATAAGCAGTCAACCTAGGTAAAAAGTAGGTTTTTGAGAACCCAGAACTCCTGAATATAGCATTGATTTTCCCCGATGGTCTGAGCAGCTAACCACCTCAAATTAATTGCTGAAGGACAGATCAGAAATACAAAGGTGGGCGCTAGTATATGGAACCACGCAGGGGCTATGCACACTACGAAAAAGGTTAAATCAAAAGCGGCAGGAAAAGTTGGGAATCACAAGGAATAAGAACGGAAAATCCGAAAGACAGGAAAATAATAAATCTGCGAAATTGAGGTGAATTAATATTTGGCTTTTTGGAGGTACTGAGCCCAACCTATATATAAATGTCAAAAATAGTACTATTTTATCCTAATAGCCATTCGAGCGCGAAGCGAGCTCGAATCGAGCTGGAAAATAAGCGCTCTCCTTTTTCGGCAGGGGAACACTTCTTGTACGGCCCCATCGTATGCTACCCCATAAACACACCCCTTGGTGCTAACTACAACTGTAGATAGATTGCGTGGAAGGCTATGGCATGCCTTCAAATATTTTATTTTAAAAAAATAGAAAACAAATAAATATTTTCGTAGTTTACTCTGCCGACCCTGAGTTTCTTGGAGCACCGGCCAGTTCTAAAAGGAAGAATTTAAATCGTATGAGTAAATGCAATTTTAACATAATTACATAACTAAATAACGTTTCCAAACACTTCCCTTATAGCAATGAAATACGATTCGAGGCTCGAACGGTCGTACGTCAATCGCATCTGGAATTTGATTGGTTGCTAGTGCATCTCGATGACGCGTCGCTAAGGGTGCAAGAGAATGCGCGTGTAGCGGCCGAAGACTTCGAGGTTTGCACACACATGGGCGAGCAACGCACCTGTAGTCGTTATTAGACGATGCGCGTATTGAACATGGTCTCTAAGCACCATGCCAAGCACTCAAACGCAACAGTCATTAGAAGGAACGGCAGAAATGTTGGAAATGGATTCTCCTATTAAGAAGGATATAAAGGTATGAAAGGGCACAATAGAAAATAAAGAAGCGAGGGTTACATGATGCGATATCCCTTTTGAAGTGAGGGTAATTACGTCATATCTGTTGGATAACCGGTGGGGAGTGCAACGCTGTGGGCAACTGCAGGGTGGGGACGAGGGGATGCTGACATTGAACGGAGGGTAGCGATACGATGAGCGGCGATGGTACTCGTGGGGATGGGGGTCAGCGATCGAGAGTGGAAGGGGGCACCGGCATCTTCACCGACATTCCATCACTCCATCCTCATCCGGGATCCGCGCGAAAAAGGTGCTCCTAGTCCATTCAAACAATTCTGTCGGAACTGTGGTTCGTTACACGCGCAGTGGTATTGAAAAATCGATCTGGCACTGCGCTGTCGATCCCGCGCGCGCCACGCCACGCCATTTCCTGCGCTTTTGTGCTGCGACGCGGTCGCTTAACTGCCTTCAACCCGTTTCTGGCTCATTTGACCGTTTTTTTGCTTTTTTTGCAGAATGTTTAGAGCAGTATCTGAGAGAAAACTTAGAAGACGTGCCCAGAAAGGCTTTCTGGCTGATTTACGTCAAATTGCTGAGAATATGAGGGAAACGTATCGTTCCGACTCATCTTCATCGTCGTGGCATCTGACCTCTTCCTCTAGTTCCTCATATGATGACTTGGACTCTGAGATTTCCTCTGTTGATGAGGAGACAAGTTGGACGTCAGATATATCTGACGTTGCCGCAAACAAATAGGGTACTCAAAGGCCCATGCCTATTTCCCTCAATAAATTGAAAAAAAATGTTTAAGCACACCTACAATTGAAGAGGAGCCTACGGCATATGACCGACTGCAGAAAAGTGGCTTAAAGGCAGCCCAGGGGCACTGTGATGATGGTAAGTAGATTTTAATTATCAACGTTATATACAAAAATTTACTTCATAAAAACATGCACATTGTTTACTCACCATCACTTAGTTTATTGTCTTTTCATTATAGGGTTGATACTTCATGAAACGGCTGAGGGATTGCCGGGTCCATCAAAACTGGACTATTAATTAGGAGAAATTTATGAGATTTATTTTTGTACACTTACGCTTTGCATATTTTTAAACAAAATATATTTTACTTGCTAACTCAGTCTTCCGAGAGTCACCTTATCTTTAATAATTATTCGAATAGAATGTAATGGGGATTGTTTTTTAACCGTTTAGCTAGTATGGGCGTCAACCAAATGAGTAAGGGGTTCAGCTGTGCGATTGTAAACGAGATACGAATTTTCGGTTTCGATTCGCGTCCGAATTCGTAGTCATGGTCGGATCCGATTCGCGTCCGGAAAATTCGTATCGTCGGATCCGATTCGCGTCCGAATTATTATTAGAAACATGCAATGAGTACTGCTTACCTTTCGCCTTTCAACACTTTTCGGAGGCGTTCGTAGGCTTTTTTGCAATCATTTTTAAAAACCTCCTCTAATTTACGTTTTTCGGAACTTTGATTCAGCATTCTATCGCCGAAAACTTCTATATTCCAGGTGTTTCAGTTATGCAGTGGTATATCTTACCAAGAACTACCTGATATATAGGGGAACCATAAATTACTCTCTTCCTAGGCTTGCGTCCATAGGAAGTGAGAAAGTGTGCAAGCTTTCTCACTCAAAAGTGCATTGAAATACGCCCAGCAAAATGCTAGGGTATTTTCTCCACCCAGGGAATATACGTTGGTAATCTGTGCAGATTGTTTAGGGATACCGAAATAATTTATCATAGGCTGACGGAAGATTTTATTGCAGATTTTGGCGGAGATATTGCGTAATCCGCAATCGACACGACCTGGTCCATGATCGGGCTATCCCAGTGGGCCGCAGGTGCTGCTTCTGTTTTTAGACGGTCGATAACAAAAGTCATGTAATCCAGCTTCGCGTCGTGTGTAGCATGCTTTTGCAGCACCTGCTGCATGCTTTTGCATTAGCCTGCAGATTAACTTTTCGAATTTTTTCCCCGATGGCCGTCCGCACTGAACACCATGTCTATGGCATTTTTGGGGGAGGTATTATCTTCTTTAAAGCGGAAATGAAAGAGAAGATGACACTTAACGTTTTTAGGAGGTAAAACACCTCTGGACAGCGTTACAAGTGAATCGCCGTTTGTTTCATATGACTATAATATCATAGTATCATGCATTAGTTAATCTTACCGAGGATGAAGATGGTAACGGTTCGTCTTTTCAGACCTATATCATGTTGGCAAACGCCAGTTTAGGTACATGGCCTGATCGACCGTTATCATGCCCTTGTTGGCTTTCCGACAGGATAGTCTACAACCCAACAGGAAAAGTCGGGAGACATGTGTGCCAACTTATCTCTTATTTCCCTTTCTCCCTTCACACTTCATGAATCGTATGCTAAGTGATTGTTTACGACAGCTAAGAGTTCTATTTGAGATGCCTCTAAACATAGGCCTCTGTGTCGAATTCCACCGACTAAATGCACTGAGTACCCATGATTCCTTTCCACTCCCCCGCATAGACTTTATTCCCTGCTTCACAGGCATGCGCTTGCTGTTTTTCAACATGAGACTTGCAATCTGGATATTGACAGGTGGGAATCGAACCCACTGATCGCCACAAGAGAGTATTTACCGCACCACAATGGCTGTTTGAATTCGAGACAATACCCATCGGCCTATGCAATGCACTGGCTACGTTTCAACTTCTGATACAGGTAGCACTAGTCCATCTACTAAATAAATAGGTTTATTCAATTTGGCACTGCTTGGGTGCCGTTGAATCCTTAGAACACAGGACAAAAACCGAAAACAAACTCCTCTTTTCATTTATTACTTTTGCTTTGTTCTGTTTGTTTGCTTAAATATCAGCGTTCGAAATGATTAGTTTGTTTTTAAGTAAAAAAACCTGTTTTTCATAGGTTAAGAAGTAGCAAAATTTTAGAATAAAACAGCTTTATAGAATCGGGGATTAATGTATCAGGGTAAGAATGGTTAGGGTCAAGACTAGTCTGTTATTGAAGTTCGAGAGTATTCATTTGACAGAGGTGGAAACGTCTGCGGTTGATTCGAAAGGATAGGCACTTCCAATCAGATGCGAGCGCAGTCGATTCCGGTGTGGAGTCTGCCGACTAATTAGACTTTGTTGAACTGATTACTAAAAAAGGTGAAAATGGATTAGAATCACGAAGATTTAAACGGTAAGAACTTTAAATGCAGTCCTTTAGTCTTCATATTCGTATTTTATAATGTAGTATTGATTTTATGTGATCTAGCTTTACGAAACAGCTAGTGCTATTTGTTTCATAAAGCTATATAAAAACCTAGGCATGCGGCTCGTCGCCAATTCTAATTACGTAGAGCATATATGATGCTAAAAATGGAAAACAAATATGCTACTAACGGGCAGAGATAAAAAAATAAATTTTTGCAAATTAGTTTTAACGCAATTGTTTTAAAAAAATCATTAAATGATATATAAAAATAAAGACGCTATGCAAAAAGATTTGAAAATGTACAATTATCATAAATGTTTAAATATGTTTTAACAGTAGAAAAAAGCTGGTTTTAGATAATGGATATATAAATTCTTAATACCCTAATAGCAATGAAATACGATTCGAGGCTAGAACGGTCGTACGTTAATCGCATCTGGAATTTGATTGGTTGCTAGTGTACCTCGATGACGCGTCGCTAAGGGCGCAAGAGAATGCGCGCTGTGTTATTGGCAAATCGATCGGGCACTGAGCTGTCAATCCCGCGCGCGCCGTGCCATGCCACTTCCTGCGCTGTCCTGCTGCGACGCGGTCACTAAACTGCCTGCACCCCTGTTCTGTCTATACTTACCGTTTTTTTGCTTTTTTTGCAGAATGTTTAGAGCAGTATCTACGAAAACACTAAGGAGACGTGCCCAGAAAGTTTTTCTGGATGATTTACGTCAAATTGCCGAGAATATGAGGGAAATGTATCCGTCCAACTCATCTTAATCGTCGTGGCATCTGACTTCTTCCTCTAGTTCGTCATATGATGACTTAGAGATTTCCTCTGTTGATGAGGATGCAAGTTTGACATCAGATGTATCTGACATTGCACCAAACAACTCTTCAAGCACACCTACAATTGAAGAGGAACCTAAGTTTAAAGAGGCTATGAGTTCTTGGGCAATACGCTCGCGTATGCCATTGATTCACCAGAGCAGTCTTCTGAAGATTATAAGACGGCTGACCTCTGACCTTCCCGCAGACGCACGAACGCTGTTGGCTTGGAAAAGTGATGTTTCAACGGTGACGGCAATGGGCAGTGGTGAGTACGATCATTTAGTACTTGTGAAACAGTTAACTGAGCAGTTTTGAGGCGTCAAATAGGCAATATTGTTGTAACTTATTTAGTTATTGATGGGCTCCCTATACATAAGAAAACTAAGCTCGGGTTTTGGCCTATCCTAGGTAGAATTATGGAGTTCATTGTTTGTGAACTATTTTTGCATTCATCATCCGTTTTTCCTATTTGGTTGTAGCTCATTATGTCTAAAGATGGATTTCATACTGGGCCCTATAGATTCCAACGTTTTCGTTTCGAACATCCCGTTCCTCTCGCTGTCATAGGTATGCAGAACAATTACCACCGTTACCATTTTTAGGACAATTCATCTGGAAGCGGCGGTTTTAGCATAACTATACCTATTTTCCAGTCTCCTTCACATGCGGGTAAGCCATTACCTTCCATAGATCATCTTTCTAGACGGGATTCGGCGCAAAAAAAGAGGCGACGTGGTAATAAAACAAGAAGACCCAGCCGATCAGCCATCAAAGCAAGTCTTCGATGGATAACGCAAAGCCAAATGCAAGAAATAAGGCTTTTGCAGGCTTAGAAAGTGGAGGTGGTGGCAACACGGCATCGCCCTTGACGAAGTTGATGCCCTGACCAAAGTTGTCGCAGAGAGGGCATATAGACAGCAATTGGTAGGTTTTCTGGACATTAATTACCGTCTTACTAGGTTACACATTCGGCCTCCCTTGGCGGTGATAGCGTCAGCAATTTTGCTGATCGCGTTTTCACATCGCTCTTCGCCGATGAGGTGACCTACCGGCTAACTTTCTACGATCGCCACTAGGACAAATAGGCCTTTTTTCTCTCCCCTTTATGCGGAATTCTTTTGGGTAAGAAATATTTCATTATTAACTAATTCATGTGCACCGCAGACGTCTTCAATCTCTGGAATATTCCACAAAAGTCGGACAAATTGCAGCTAGAACGAGCTTTTAAAAATGCCTTTAAAAAGGCATATGACCGACTGCAGAAAAGGGGCTTAAAGGCAGCCCTGGGGCACTGTGCTGACGGTACGTAGATTTTTATTATCAACCTTTTATACAAACATTTACTGCATAAACACATGCGCATTGTTTACTCACCATCACTAATTTTATTGTCTTTTCATTACAGGGTGGATACCTTATGAAACGGCTGAGGGATTGGCGGGTCCTTCAACACAGGACAACTGATTAGGAGAAATTTATAAGATTTATTTTTGTACACTAACGCTTTGCATATTTTTAAGCAAAATATATTTTAATTGCTCACTCAGTCTTCCGAGAGTCATCATATCATTAATAACTATTCGATTAGAATGTAATGGGGATCGTTTTTAACCGTTTAGCTAGTATGGGCGTCAACCAAAGGAGTAAGGGGTTCCGCTGTGCGGTTGAAAAACGAGATACGAATCTTCGGATCCAATTCGCGTCCGAATTCGAAGTCATGATCGGATCCGATTCGCGTTCGAAAATTCGTACCATCGGATCCGATTCGCGTCCGAATTGTTATTAGGGTATGAGAGCCCTTTCGCTAGCATGAGTACGGGTATTTATGAGTCTTAAAGGTTACTAACCACCAGGTGTAGCTTGCCCATAACAAGAAGAGGTACCACTTAAACAGATGATGAAATTTTTCATCTCTGTGTGTATTGCAGGTCGTCGTAGGAGGTTCATCTTCACAAGGTCAAGGTCGAAGGCGGTTTGTTCAAATTTGAAGATAAGTGAATTCTCGAATTTTCAACTGATTTCTACGTTTCCTTTAGAAAATAAAAGCTTAATTATTGACAATTAATTTTATTTCTACCCCATCATCAGCTGCACATACCTGCAGTTATTGCAATTGCAAAAGGGAGAAATATAGAGTTTTTAAACTTTTTTACCCTACATAGCCTCATTAAAGTTCTCGCAGATTTACGTCAAAACGACGGAATCTAAAGGCTGATTCTAGAAATAAAGTTAAAAATTTGTAAGTTTACCTTATTTTCAGCGAAGAATAATTTGTAGTAACTGGTATACCAGTTGATATAATTTTTCATCCTGCATAGCCTCTTCGCTAATTCTATTTTCAGTTTAAACTCGTTACCTATCAGATAATTGCTTGCAGTGACTTGCTTAAAATATTAAATCTTTTATTCCGCAAAACGTCACTAGTAACAATTTTTCCTTCGTATTATTGATTTGAAAAAGTACTTATATTTTAAAAACCAATATGAAAATCCAGTCAGTACTTAGACGCAAACATCCTCTTCGCGTAAAAACTTCCACTAGAACAACCCACCTTAAGCATGAAGAAATTAGACCTTGACGCCCTGGAAAACTTTAATACCTTTTTGTCTAAATATGGTTCTCTCTTCACGATTCTTGGTACCATTTTTGAGGGAAAATTGTCTTCACTCACTTCTCAACAATGCGTGAAACTAGAGCCTTTTATAAACATGGTCAGTACTGAGTCACTTGACCGACATAAGAGAAGTTTTAATTTTCTTTTAAAAAACGTTCCCCAAGAGCAAAATCCCCCTGGACGTTGCATTTCATTTCCTTTACTCGTGCGGCTTTAACTTTAAAGTCGCTGAAGCTAAAAGGTTACCTTCCCGTGGTAAAAACCCTCCTATTCTGGTCAAACTTTTTTCAGCGATTGAATTTGACCTTAATTTCTCTAGGCATGAGCACTCAGCTCAATATTTGAAAAAAAAACAAGTTGTTTATCTGTAGGGATAAAACCCCAATGGAATGTCCGGTTTCACCCTCATTAGCAAACAAGAAGCCTTGGTCTACACCTTCAATACCAAAAGTTATCTCAGAGGTTTGTCCTGTAGCTAAAGCAAGCCCACGGCCCTCCGGATCGACAGAAATTTCGATTCCAGCTGAATCTTCACCCGTTTACCTTGTTTCTGGTTTGAGGGAAATAGTGTCAACTCCACTTCTTTCTCATCCGAAGCAAACCATGCCTGCTATACCTGACAAATCTACTAACCCTAAGAAAACTCCAAGTAAATCTAAATCTGTGGCTTATCCAGGCTTTAAAATCAGCAATGTCATTACCGATGGGAAACCTGCTAACCTCTCAGCATCTACAACAGCTGCGAACGCTAACGTTAGCATCTTTCCCAACCCAAAAATTGTCCGAAATCCACAAATATTTAACGCTTCAAATTATGCTACCAGTTTTTCGAAATCATTTATTTCTTTTTCAAATGCACGTTTTCCGCCAATTTTTGCTAACGTCCCTCAAAAATCTCATTTCTTTGCCACCCCCTATCTTTCAAACGCCACAATATAGCCTTCCCTTCCAAGGTTTTCATCCAAATATGCCGCTGTACAATAATCTCAGTTCTCTTAACATTAACATTTCGACAAATTGTAGACCAGAGCAATTTTTGTTCCACACCTTTCGTTTCTTCTTTCCAGTTTTTCTTCTCCGCCACCAAATTATCCTTTTTATAAATACTGATGAGCGTAACCTGCCGCTCAGGAATACGCTCAGCTTAGTTTCACTCAATGCGAGGTCAGTTGTAAATAAGATGGCTGAGCTTAGAACAGTAGCCTTTGAGCTTGATCCAGATGTGCTGTGCATCACTGAATCCTGGGCTCACTCTCTTATTTCTGACTCGACGCTTGCTATAGATAATTTCAATTTGTACCGACAAGACCGCGCTGAAAAACGTGGCGGTGGTTGCCTCCTTTATATTAAGTCATCCTTTGTACATTTCCTTTTCATCTGAACATTTCGTCTTTTTCTGGAAATGTATGCTTTGCTTCAGTCATCCTCCTGCACAATAAAAGCGGTAATTGGCTGTGTCTATAATCCACCGTGTTATTCTGGCAATGAAAGCGAGCTCTGTGAACTATTTGAAAAAGTTGCAGACACTCAGTTTGATGTCAAAATAATCGTAGGCGATTTTAATCTGCCAGACATTGACTGGCAGGCCAATTCCTCTCCGCCTAAACATCAGAAATTGGTCGATACTATTAACTTTTCAAACATGTCCCAACTGGTCAGATCAGTTACTAGAAATGACAACATTTTAGATTTAATTTTTACAAACGATGTCCACCCTCTCTTTATGAATTTTCATCATGATCTATTTACAAGTGATCACGCAATAATTCACTGTTTTTTCCAGTTCACCTTCTTACGAAGCCTAAGGTTAAATGCAATAACCTCAACTTTGCTAACATAAACCATGAAACAGTAAATAATTTCGTAAGCACTCTAGATGGGCATAGCATATTCTCAATCAACGATCAAAACTTTTTCCGTGAGCTATTGCAGAGCCTCACAGAAAAAATCTAGGCTTTTATCCCGTTTAATATTTTTAATTCACATATAGCTTCTTCTACTGTTCCTCATTTTCTCCAGAACAGACTTAAAAAATTACGAAAGCAACTTAAAGATTCATCTTAAAGCTCGTTGTCAGTTCATTTAAGGATTGCACAAATATTTGAATTAGCATCGAGAATAAGGCTCGCGCGAGATAAGCGTAGGGAGTCTCGGGCACTAAGTGATGCCAATTCATCCAAATCTGTTACTCAAATCTTTCATGTTCGGTCATCGGCTAAGCGTCTGAGTGTAACTCCGCCCTTACTCGACTGTAACAGAAAATTTGTTACAGATGATTTGGGCAAAGCAGAATAGTTAAACTCGTTTTTTGCCAACCACTTTACCATTGAAACTAGCCCCACTCCCACAATTCCTCTGCTTTCAAATTCGCTTCTAACAACTATTAATTTCTCGCCTTCATGTATTCAAAAAGAAAAAGCTCACCTAAAAAATTCACATTCAGTTGGAACTGATAACATTCCAAACTCACTTATTAAACAGTTAAGGGATTTTCCACCTTTACTAAGCAAATTATTCTCAGTATTTTTCTCGAAAATGGTTTCTTCCCCGATTATTGGAAAACTTCTATTATAATACCAGTTTTTAAATCTGGTTCCCGCTCGGACATTCATAACTATCGCGGTGTTCATAAAACGCCCTCTCTTTGCTAAACTCTTCGAAAAACTAATTGCAAAACAAATCACGGATTTTTGCATAAACAATAAAATTATCAACATTTCCAAACACGGCTTCTTACCGGACCGCTCTTGTGAAACCTGCCACATGTCTTTTCTAAATCTACTAACCCCTCTTCGTAATGAATATCTATCTGTAGTAGTCATCTATTTTGATTTTAGTAAGGCATTCGATAAAGTACCTCATAAACGACTTCTAGCTAAACTAGAAGCTATAGGATTTCGTAGTCCCCTTACTGACTTTATTAGATCATACCTCAATGATCGAAAACAAAACGTTTTAGTAGGGTCCTCATACTCAAGTGCTACCTCGATTGTTAGTGGTGTCCTTCAAGGTACCGTATTAGGTCCTTTTGTTGTTCTTACTGTATATAAATGATATTTCATCGATAGTTAAACATTCTCAATCTTTTATTTATGCTGATGATCTCAAATGCGTTTATTCTTTCTCTAACTCTACAACCGAACGGTGCCTAGAACAAATTCATTCAGACTTAGACGCTCTATCGGCCTGGAGCTCCACATGGCTAATGGAGTTCTCACCTACTAAGTGTCGCTACATGAGTTTCGGGCCTGTAAGGCTGCCGCAACCTCTTATATTTGAAGGTTGCCATATGATTGAATGTTCCTCCATCAAGGACTTGGGCTTAAGCTACACTAATAAATTAGATCTTTCGCCTCATGCCGATAGAATTACGGCCAAAGCTGCTCAGATTTGCGGCTTTATTTCTTATAATTTCTACCTTCCTGAAATTAAATTAAGACTTTATCGTATGTTTGTACTTCCCATTCTTGAATTTTTGCTGTCCTTTTCTTCGGTTTGATGAACGAATCTAGCCGTTCAAAAATTGAAAAATGTCCAAAGACATTTCACAAAAAAACTCCTATTTCCGACTCTTTCAACTACTTCCTACTCAACAAGATGCCAGCTAACGAAGCTAAAATTTCTTTGAGTCAGGAGACTTGAAGCAGGCTTTTGTCTCCTTTTTCCGACTAAAAAATAGCTCAACTCTCCCCAAGCTTTCTGTCATTACCCCCGTTAGTCTTCCTTATAACCTAAGAAATTCTGCACTAATTATACCTCCTCCTGCATCCTCCACGTGTAAACGCTCTCTTCTTTGCTTCTAGGTATAGTTTTCTTTGGAATAACTTGCCAATTGAAATTAGGTCGTTAACTAGTCTATCTGCATTCAAGCGAAGACTGCACATTTATCTTAACACTGATTATATTAACCTTTTATTTTCCTCATCTTTTCCCAGTAGTTTTCCCATGACTCAGAGAAAGGACCATCGGGAATTTGAGTAACCCTCTTGAAACTATATTTACGCTACCTCGAGACGCCCATGAACTATAATGTCTCCTTATATCACCCGTCCTCCAAACTAGGACGTCATTCGGACGTACAAATTCGGTGGTCCACAGTCTTAAATGCTGCGGTTTCTTTGGATACTAACCATCATCAGAATTCAATTATGGATCCTAAGATGCTGAGGACTGAAGTTCATTGACGCATTTTCGTGAGATTCTGTTTCATACGCCTAAGTGATCAAGAACGAATCACCTCGACGTTTCATTATCTCATTCTGAAATGCTACTGCAGTATTACCCTATTCTACCACCTGACTATTTTTTCCTAAGCAGTTTTTTTCTCCTACCTTCTATTCGAAAATGAAGGCCTATTGAACTCTGCCTCCATTTTCATGGTAGAATTTTTTTTTCACTGCTTTTTTTTTCTAGTTCACCATTAATTTTATAACATTGCTAACTGTTGACATAGCAGGACAAGTTATGAATTTGTACATTTTATCTGCATACATTGTCATAACTTTATTTCGTTACTAATGTTTGCTTAGACAGTACCTTCCCGGTGCTAACCAAATATAAATTCTAAATTCTAAACGGACGTGAAAATAACTACGTGTGGGAGCTTCTGGCCTGACTATCCAGTTCTAGTGAAATGGCTATCACCATCATCGGAAGCGCAAGCAAAGCAAATCAACATTAACTGACGTGATAACTACTTCAATGGCTACTGGAATCTTGATATATGGGTAAGATGGGTAGAGTGTCGGGTGAACACGAGGGGGGGAGTTGACCACGGTACGGTTTGAGTTTAGGAAAGTGAACTGTAAATGGGGTTGCCTGTGATTAAACTCTATCCATAATCCGGAAGTTTGAAGGGAGAAAGGTGTCTAAAATGAGGAAGGGGCCGGTCAGATTGGTGGCTGTGCCGCGGGGTGGTACTGTTTGGAAGGATTGTCCAGAACAAGATGAGGCTGAGATGGATGAATCTCTTACATAGCCTGCTCTTATGAACTGTGAAGACTCTTTGCCCGTGATCTGGACTCCTAATCTCAGTTTTTCCTGTGGTGGGCAAGGCAATGGTCAAAGCCCCTTGTTCGATCAGTTTTGAAACAACTCTCGAAGTCAGTTGCCCATTAACGTTTTCCTTCTTGGTGTCAGATTTGCGTTTTGGAAGGCTTTTTTGTTTAAGGCGGATTGTTTGTGTCCTGCGCAATTGCTTCTTGTTGTGCGGTAGCCGTAGCAGCTGCCAAAGTTTTTTTTTTACGATACCCTTTGATCTCTGTGTGCATTGCAGGTCGTCGTAGGAGGTTCATAAATGGACGTGTAATAACTATTCGTGGGAGCTTCTGGTCTGAGAAATGGCGAGTGAAATGGCTATTGCCGTCATCGGAGCACGCAAAGTACGCTTGGATTTGCAGCTTGACTTCTAGGTGCTCATTGGTAGGACTCAGAATTGAAGTTGCTATCGCTGATAGTAATCGCCACGTCGTAAAATGCGTCATTCCCGAATTGGCTTTGTATACCTCGATGACGCCATAGTGCACAATAACCCAACACAACCAGAACATATCCGCTGTCTTAACAGCATTACGCGATAAGGCTTAAACCTTAGCCAAGAGAAATGCACTTTCTTATGCGATACGTTTACGTACCTGGGACTTGAAATATTTAGAGAAGGCATACACGCAACTCTAAACAAAAAATTGCATTTCAATTTTTGCCCACTCCCAAATCCGTGACTGAACTCTGCAGATTTATTGGAATTGCTTCTAATGACCGAAAATTTATTTGGCATTTCGCTTCGATTGCACAACTACTCCGTTGTTGAACAGAGAAAGTCTGCAAATTCCTTTGGACTGACAAATGTCAAAATGCCTTTGGCGAACTTGAAACCCACCTGTAATCTACAACCGTCTTCACACTCCCCAACACGAAACCCGACGCACCTCCATTCATACTCGAAACGGATGCCAGTGAGTTCGCCACGGGTGCAGTATTATCCTAGGCCGAATTCCCTGGTACCGAACGACATATATGCTTCGCAAGCAAGACGTTGTCGAAACCACAGCGCAGATATTTTACCTATCGCCGCGAACTGGTAGCCCATATAACTTTTCGCGTAACACTTCCATGCATTTTTAATTGGCAAACCTTCCATCATCCAAACTGATCACCAAGCCGTACAGTGATTAGAGAGTATGAAAGACGCCGAAGGACAGCTGGCCAGGTGGCAGGAAACTCTCCAAGCATTCACCTTCTCCTGCCAGTATCGCCCAGGGTCAAAAAACACCAACGCGGATGCACTTTCCCGTCGTTCCGATGAGGAAACGGGTGATGATGACCCCATCGTTAATCCTACCGTGAATGTGGTTCACATAAGCGATTTCATCTGCAAACATTGGGCTGTGGCGCAGAGCACCGACCTCGACACGGCCATTGTTTACAACCACAAGTTCGACCGTCGAAGTCCGACGATGTCCACCGTATGCTCCATGGAAGGGTGGTGCAGGGATGATGACTTGCGCGTGAATTATTTTTAAGTGATAATAGCCTTGCGCTGCAGCTATTGCAATCTCTCCTCCTCCCCCAACTGAGCCCGGTGCCAAGACAGAGTCAAGACGGGAGGTGGGAGA
>WEDG01003481.1:0-101739 GCA_017591395.1 Schistocephalus solidus | reverse complement strand
CTTATGCTCCTGAAGTAATTGCTATTCTATGCAATTATAGTAACCGACCGCCATCATTGTGCCGCCTGACTTCCATGCTCAGGGCCCACTACATAAAGGTCACCCACATTCCCTGTGAGCGTTTCCAGACAAACTGACCATACGGTCTGCAAGACTGTCTACATGTATACGATAGTTCGACCGTCGTGTTCCGACGATGTCCACCGTATGCTCCACACCAGGTGGTGCAGGGACGGTGACTTGCGCGTGAATTAGTTTTAAAGTGATAGTAGCCTTGCGCTGCAGCTACTGCAATCTCTCCTTCTCCCCCACCTGAGCCCGGTGTCAAGAAGACCGGAAGACGCAGGTGGCTGGCGCGGCCGGGTACCCCTAAGTCCTAGCCGCCCCTAGGCGTGCCACCACACCTCCCATGTTCGGCATTTGTTAGCGGAGCGCAAACCGAATAACGCATTCCGTGCCCTGATGTGGCCCCCATGTTGGTCCAACGCATCTACCACGTGGCCCGTTTAGGGGACACGTCTACATGTATATACGGCAGTTCGACCGTCGTAGTCTGAAGATGTCCATCGTATGCTCCACGCCAGGTGGTGCAGGGACGGTGACTTGCGCGTGAATTAGTTTTGAGCGATAGTAGCCTTGCGCTGCAGCTACCGCACTCTCTCCTCCTCCACCACCTGAGCCCGGTGTCAAGACAGAGTCAAGAAGACCGGAGATGGGAGAGGGCGCAGGTGGCTGGCGCGGCAGGAGCCGCCCTGGGCGTGCCACCACACCTGGCTCGGATCCCACGGAGTGGGAGTGCCATAAAGGCCACATTAAGAAGGAGCCCTTGCAGCCTGACTCTGAGTCCGCCAGTCAGCCACTCCACACAAAACAAACATTGGGCTGACCACGCGGTCCGAGTTATCCCGTCAGTTGGCAACCTTCCAAGCCACGGCTTTTAGCGCACCGTGATAGTTTCAAGCGCGTCAGATTGTTTATAGTGAGGAAAATACGCTGAGCTGTCGACCTCACTCTCTCCCCACCCACAAAATCAGACTACCATCCGAGCCGGTCAGTTGTCTGATGCGGAAGCGGGCGCCGCTGCTGGCGATCTCGTCTACATGTACTACGTACACGACCTGGCCCCCCAAACACAAGCACCAGGATTTCACACAACAGGGGGTTGAACGGCTTACATCTTACATGTGTGAGATAGCCAGAGGTCACGTTAAGAAGGAGCCATCGCAGCCTGACTCTCCGACCATCAGTCAGCCACGCCACACAACACACAATGGACTAACTGCGAGATCTGAGTGTAATTGTCAATTGGCAACCTTCCAACCGTGTCGGTTAACGTTACCGCACACTGTTCTCCTCCCCCACCTGAGCCCGTTCTCACGACACAGGCAAGAAGACCGGAGATGAGAGAGGTCGCAGGTGGCTGGCACGGCCGGGGCCGCCCCTGGGAGTACCACTACACCTGGCTCGGATCCAACAGAGTGGGAGTGCCATAAAGACCAAATTAAGAAGGAGCCATTGCAGCCTGACTCTCAGTCCGCCAGTCAGCCACTCCACACAAAACACACATTGGGCTGACCCCGCGGTTGGAGTTATCCCGTCAGTTGGCAACCTTTCTGAAGTGCTCGGTCCAGCGCTTCAGAATTTGCGATTTCTCTGTCAGCAGTGTTGTGCCGTCAGAGCTGAGCAGCGGTCCGGACCCCTTGATACACGGGCCGTAGAGGGCCTTTATGGCTTTGAAAAAGTTTTTTTTTCATTTCATTGCAGTCCTCACACTACAGTATTTCCTCAGCCTTTCGGATCATCCAGGCATCCTGCATCACCTGCAGCCGTTGTTGTACAATGCGCCGGCATCTGAAAAATGCTGCTTTGGTGGCGTCAGTCCGAAGGTCCATGTAGGCTTTGTGTAGTCCATTCTTCTCCACGAGTAATTTGCTGATGTCAGCGTCATTGCCGTCAAACCAGTCCTGGTGTCGACGGCGTACGCGTCCGAGGACATCGAGGGCGGTGGACTGGATGACATTTCGCAGTTGACACCATCGTGTCTCCACGGTAGCGTTATCATCTGGAGCATGCAGGTCCTCCAGTTTCTCGGTTATTTGATTGCTGAAATCAAAACAGTGAGCAGGCAAATTTAATAAAAGAGTATTTAACTTACATGGCGGCCTCTAATCTTGGGGCCTTCGTCGGGGTTGCAATCGGAGCCTCATCTGGGAGATGACGAGGTGGTGATCTGTCCAACCATCGGCATCGCGGATCGCCTTGGTTACCAGCACGTCCTGTCGATCTCGCCTCCGGACGAGAACATAGTCCAGCAGATGCCAGCGCCGCGACCGAGGGTGCATCCACGTGGCCTTCTCCCGCGTCGGAAGGCGGAAGAAGGTGTTGGAGAGCAGGAGACGGTGTTCCGCACACGTGCGCAGAAGAAGGAGGCCGTTATCGTTGGAGCTACCGAGACCGTGGGGACCCAGCACTTCCTGCCAGGCAGCGTGGTGCGTCCCGACGCGGGCGTTGAAGTCACCAAGGACAATTAACTTGTCCTCTTTCGGCACAGTCGCCAGCAAGGCGTGCAGGTCCTCGTAGAATTTGTCCTTCGCCGCATCAGAGCTCGTCATTGGGGAGCATAGGCGCTGATGATGGTGGCGAACTGGTCTCCCCGAAGAGGCAGGCGGAGGCTCATCAGGCGATCATTGATACCCTGCGGCAGACAGGGCAGACGTCCAACAATGTCGTTCCGAATGGCAAAGGCAACACCAGCGTCGCGTCGCTCTGCCTTTGGCCGGCCGCTCCAGAAGAAGGTGTAGCCGGCACCCACCTCCTCTAGCTGACCCTGCTCAGAGAATCGGGTCTCGTTGAGAGCAGCAATGTCCACCTTGTAGCGCGCCAGTTCCCGAGCGACTAGCGCAGTCCTTCGTTCCGGCCGGTTGCTCCTAGGATTGTCTAAAAGGGAACGAACATTCCAGGCTGCTAGTGTGAGTGGACTCATCTGAGCAGCCTGGAGGAAATGGCGAGGGGGATGGGGACGGGGGGTATTGTTGTTTGTTTGAGTTTTACGACCGCGTATTTTGCGATCTGCGAGACGCGGCCAGCTGCAGAAGACGTGATACCCAGCATTTGTTTAGGGCACCTTTTCTAGCCCCTTCCTGCGTGAGGAGGCAAGCAGTGCTGTCCCTAAATAGGGCTGCTCGGACATCCCAGACGGCTGCCGAACTCCACTATGGGTCACGGATTTGTTTTAGTGGGAGAACGACCCGAGTTAGCCTGGACCGCCTACGTGGTTGCTGTCGCCCCCATCGTAGAACTTTTTGAGAGGGGGGAGTTGGGAAGTTCGGGAGTCAGACATACCGGGTGTGGAGGCACACACAACACCGGAGACCCTCATCTGGTTTAGCCCGCCGGTCGTGACGGTTGCCCGGGGTGTGGCCGCTGGGAAGAACCCAATTTCAAGGAGCCACAGGTGAGAGTTGGGTACCAGTTAGAGGCGGCCACAGGAGCATTCACCACCTGTACGAGACAAATGGAGCGACCAAATGCTATCTGTGTGGTGCTACCCCTAACTAGTACCCTAACTAGTATACACATGCACACACAGACAGTCACAGCGGTTTATGTCTCGGCTAGTGATTCATGCACCATTTGGCCACAATGACCTTTAAACCAGCTTCCCATGGAAGCAGCTACAACCACGGTCTCACTCACTCTCACTCACTCGCCCAGCCAGGGGTCACTGCCGCCCAAGACAACAGCTCAGGGTAGTGCACACCATAAATCTTTCCCATTTTATCCTGCCAATCAGGATTTGTGGCCCTCTGAGTATACCCGGCAGTTTGACCATCGTTTCACACATTGCCCACCGCGTGTACCTCAGCAAGGTAGACGCAGATTTGGGGACTTGTACGTGAATCAGTTCACGGTGAGAGTAGACTTGCAATGCATGTACCACACTTTCTCCTCCCTCACTCTACTGGGCCCGGTGTCAGGACAGTCAAGAGCCGAGCTCGCGCTTAGTGGCTGCCAGAGCCTGATTATGCGTGCCACACACGCCTGCTCCGCGCACAAAGGGCAGCGATTTCACACAAGAAGAGGGGGGATGGGTGTCCCAGATATCATGCGAGTTGGAGTGTCATAGAGGCCACATGAAGTAGCAACCATTGCAACCTGACTCCCAGTCTACCAATCAGCCACTCCAAGCAAAAACCTACACTGGGTTGACAGCGAGGTTTGAATTTAATTGTCAGTTGAAAACCTTACAAGCCATGCCTTTAGCGCACTGTGGCAGATTCAAGCGCGTCAGACTGTTTATAATGAGGAGCATGCGTTGAGGGTCAACCTTATTCTCTTTTACCTCTCTCGCGAGCCAGTCACTTTTCCGAACCGGTCTGCCAAGTAAGGAGGAGATCGGGCGTAGTGACTGACAGACCTAAATTACGCATCTGCAAGTACCGCGTACGGTCTGACCCTCGACGAAATAAAGCAGTTTTTCACGAACACAGGGGTTGCACTGCTCGAACCTCACGTGTAGTAGTGCCAGAGAAGGAGCCAAAGAATACACTTCCGTCTTATGTGGGAGAAGGAGCCAAAGAATAAACTTTCATCTTATGTGGGGAGGTGCCTATTCCATGCCTGGAATGAGCGATGTGGGATGGATTCGTGGATGGCATATGTGCTGATGAGGAAGTGTTTTGGTTTAGCTGGTGGTATTTTACCACAGGTTTCAATAGGTGCGCATGTGACCGAGTAGTTCCATGTGTTGACTGAATGTGCGTAGATAGTGCAATCAGCTAAGGCGAATGCAATGGGTGAAGGTTGGTGCCCCTGAAACGGGTTCACCAGCATCAGTGCGATGGATTCGCAAGTAACCGGCCAGACCGAGGCGTGATGAGAGGTGGGATGGCAATGAGGAAAGGTTGGGATCGAGTCTACATTGCTGGTGGCGAGGGTGGTGCGTGACGGGACGTCAGGTGTGAGCTATCCGGTGGTAGAAGTGTGAGATGCGGCATTCATAATCGCCATCGTCACAGGATTGTGGCAGGAATGATGGAGGTGGTGATCGTCAATGGCAGAGTAATCTAATCACTAGTGGCGGCTCTCTAGGACGTCGTGAGACTCGGTGCAGGGATGGCGGAGGGGTGTTTGAGGAGGCAGCAGGTGAAGGTTTCTAGTCATTGTTGCATTGAGGACAGAGATATCCGACGGGGTCGATCCTTGCGCGGAAGATGTTGACAGCGCGGAATACAATACACCCCGATTCAACTTCAACGATGCTCAACTTAAAAACGTGGAAACCTTCGCTTATCTAGGAAGCACGCTGTCACGCAACACGAGAATCGATGACGAGATTGGCCAACGGATCTCCAAAGCTAGTCCGGCCTTCGGGCGGCTGCAGGCCTCCGTGTGGAATCGCCACGGTATTCACCTGACAAACTGAAGATGTACAAGGCCATCGTCTTAACGACACACTTTTACGGAGCGGAGACCTAGACCGTCTACTCGAAACAAGCCAGGAAGATGCATAACTTCCATCTCAGCTGCCTCCGCCGAATACTGAAGCTGAGATGGCAAGACAGGATCCCGGACATGGAAGTCCTGGAGCGGACCTGAATCCTCAGCATCCACGCCATGCTGAGGCAAGTGCAACTGCGATGGAGCGGCCACCTGGTAAGAATGGACTACGAGCGACTACCCAAACGACTTTTCTACGGAGATGTCACTATGGGTGCTCGCCGACAGGGAGGTCAAAAACGACGCCACAAGGACACTTTGAAGAAATCGCTGAAGCAACTGCAAATCAACCCGGCGACCTGGGAGGACCTCACCCAGGATAGACCGGCATGGAGAAGATCCGCGAAGACTGGATCAGCAATCTATGAAGCCAACCGGATCGCCACCGCCAAGGTCAAAAGAGCGGCACGAAAGTCACCAGCGCCCCGGACCAACACCGCCAGTACCCAGGCCTGCCTACATGCCCGCGCAGTCAACACATCTTCCGCGCGCGAATCGGCCTGGTTGGACATCTTTGGAGGCAATGCACCAACAATCTGACAATTTAAACTTCTACGTCAAATTCTGCCAACCCTCCTTCAGACTCCCCCACCCTCAGTCCTGGCATCAATTCCATTACTCCCACCATCATAAAGACCTCATCCCTCTACTCATCGCCTGTTACCCCCACCACCGTAACCACCACTGCCTTCACTGCCACCACCATCATCAGTGATGGGGACTCTCTCCTAAACTGTCCTCAATGCGACCGCCCATTCACCTCACGCATCGGCCTGGTCGGTCACTTGCGAATCCATCATACAGAGACTGGTGAACCAGCGCCTGGAACACCATCACACAGCAGAGATCACCACCTCCTCTGCCCTCAGTGTCCTCGCGCATTCACTCATCGCATGGGCCTATTCGGTCACATGCGCATCCATGACAGCGGAATTAACCACAATGCTGACAACACCGATACAAAATGCACACCCTCCGCTCCTGCCATTCTTAGCGCCGCTGCCATCCCCCACTACCATGAATAACATCCCCCCAGCCTATACCAATTTCTCCTGCCCACACTGCGCCCGCAACTTCAACACACACATTGGCCTGGTCGGTCACCTGTGAATCCATCGCACGGAGGCTGGTGTACCAATGCCTGGGGCTCCAAAATACTGTCGCCGCGCCCGCCTCCACAGTCCTCACTGCTCCCACACATTTACACACCACATGGACCTATTAGGACACATGCACCTCCACGACAACCTGCGGTAAACCACCGGAGGCTAAGCCACATCAGCGCACAACATGTACACCAATACATCGACAACACCCTCACAATCATCATAATGTACCTGATAAAATCACGGTTTCTTAGAACAACTGACAACTGACTGGCTCGGATGGTGGTCTGATTGTGGGGTTGGGAAGAGAGTGAGGTCAACAGCTCAGCGCATTTTGAACACTATAAACAATCTTACGCGCTTGAAACTATAACGGTGCTCTAAAAGCCGTGGATTGGAAGGTTGCCAACTGACGGGATAACTCGGACCACGTGGTCAGCCCAATGTGTGTTTTGTGTGGAGTGGCTGACTGGCGGACTGAGAGTCAGGCTGCAACGGCTCCATCTTAATCTGGGCTTTATGGCACTCCCACTCCGTGGAATCCGAGTTAGGTGTGGTGGTACACCCAGGGGCAGCTCCGGCCGCGCCAGCCACCTGCGCCCTCTCCGATCTCCGGCCTTCTTGACGCTGTCTTGACACCGGGCTCAGGTGGGGGAGGAGGATAGAGTGCGGTAGCTGCAGCGCAAGGCTACTATCACTTAAAACTAATTCACGCGCAAGTCACCATCCCTGCACCATCTGCTGTGGAGCGTACGTTGGACCTCGTCGAAATCGACGGTCGAACTGTCATGTGTTGCGGAGCCCAAGCTTCAAAATTGTGACCTATTGGTTGGAATTATGACGCTCTAATCCACCGCGCCATGGGCTCATTTTCTTGTTGGTTTCGATTGGGAGTATTAACAATGATAGGGGGGCGCTCGTCCCGTTGTGTTTCGGTAAAGGCAATTTCCTTCTGCCTATATCACTAGACACTATGCAGCTGCTAGCGGGACTCAAGCGTGAGCTTCAATTTACAACGGAATGAGTGAATCCCGTAACCGATCGATGAACGTCCCTCTACGAAAATATAAATAATAATGGTATCGTGGTTTTCTTCCGACTTTGCCTTTGGGCTCTGGCGCGTCTCACCCAACGAAGATACTAGTATAACACAACCTTTTGGTGCTGTTTGGCCAGAGATATGTACATTCGAACTCTGCAAAATGTTTATTTACCTTTTGTTAGGAAATATGAGCGACGCTGAAGCCTATGTTAGAAAGGTCAACTTTCAGCCTTACCACACATTCAAAGATTCCATGTAGAATAACTGATCCGTATTAATTATTTTCAGTTCTCTTTGAGATGCGAATAATTTCACGAACAATGGTAGGCTCCTACTAAGTATCTGACTTTCGTTCGCTCGATATCATCAGAAGTGACCGTCAGAGCCAACTCGCCTATAAACGTCCTGATTTGTAACATGCTGCAGGCAAGCAATCCCAAACGAGCAGACCAACAAGTCACAAATCCGTAATTTAACAGTTCGACTGGCTGGTGTACCAGTGCCTGGGGCTCCAAAATACTGTCGCCGCGCCCGCCTCCACAGTCCTCACTGCTCCCACAGATTTACACACTACATGGACCTATTAGGACACATGCACCTCCACGACAACCTGCGGTAAACCACCGGAGGCTAAGCCACATCAGCGCACAACATGTACACAAATACATCGACAACACCCTCACAATCATCATAATGTACCTGATAAAATCACGGTTTCTTAGACCAACTGACAACTGACTGGCTCGGATGGTGGTCTGATTGTGCGGTTGGGAAGAGAGTGAGGTCAACAGCTCAGCGCATTTTGAACACTATAAACAATCTGACGCGCTTGAAACTATAACGGTGCTCTAAAAGCCGTGGATTGGAAGGTTGCCAACTGACAGGGATAACTCGGACCACGTGGTCAGCCCAATGTGTGTTTTGTGTGGAGTGGCTGACTGGCGGACTGAGAGTCAGGCTGCAATGGCTCCTTCTTAATGTGGGCTTTATGGCACTCCCACTCCGTGGGATCCGAGCCAGCTGTTGTGGTACGCCCATGGGCAGCTCCGGCTCCGCCAGCCACCTGCGCCCTCTCCCATCTCCGGTCTTCTTGACTCTGTCTTGACACCGGGCTCAGGCTGACTCACACGGTCTCTTCACTGTCTCAGACTTGGGGCGCAACTCTCGCGGCTGCCGGACGTGCCCTTGTCTGGCAGCCAACCCAACTCTCCAACCCGCTCTCCTTAGTGGCGTCCCACTTCTCTCCTATTTCAGAACTGGGCCTGAGGTTCATAGTGACTAGGATCTTCTCTAATAACCTAGGCTGCTGCGATAAATTTGTCCATTAGCCGTGGGCTGCCCTATGAGTTCCCGCTAGCTAACTGGTTCCGGAGCTCTGATTGTTTTTCCTTGGGGAAGGGGAAGTTCAGATCATCTTTCGTTTTCACTTTGGGGAGTCTGTTGATGGCGCCATCATATATTGCGGATAGTCGACTGAGGACGCCTCTCAAGTGCATGGCTCAGATTTTTAGATTTTGTGATTTCTCTTTGAGAAGTTTTGAGCCATGGGAGCAGAGCAGCTCACGGTGACTCTGTTGCTGGACAGTATATTGCCTTGATGTAAGCAAGTAAATTTTTAGTTCCATTGGGGATTTTAACTAGATTTTCTCGTACTGGGGAGCCATCCAGACGTCTAACATCGCCCACAGTCGCTGTGGCACCAAGTGACGATATAGGACGAAGGCCATACTGTTTGCGTCTTTACGGTAATTGGTGTAGGCTTTGCCCAGCCCATTCTCCTCGTCTAGCAGATTGGGAATTTTAATCGTTGTCATGGAATCTATCCTGCTGTTAATGGTTTGGGCGATCAAGGACTCCGTGGACTCCGTGCTCTACAGTGGCGCTGTCATCCGTAATCTGTAGTCTTTCCAGGCGTTGGGCCAGTTTATTGCTGAATTCGAAGCGGCAAGCAGACAATATGAACAGAGGAGTAGTTATCTTAGGTCTCCTCCGAGGTTGCAATCGGAGTCGCATCTTGGACATGACGAGGTGATGATCCATCCTGACGCACGCCTTAAAGTCACCAGGGACAAACGGTTTGTCCACCTTCGGCACAGTCGCCAGGAAGTCGTACAGGTTCTCCTAGATCTTGCTCCTCACATCGTCAGAGCTGGTCATCGTAAGGGCAAAAGTGCCGACGACAGCGGCGGGTGGGGTGTGGGGGAGGCGTAGACGCTGCTGGTGGTGGGGAAGATGGGTCCCCAAGAACGCAGGCGCAAGCTCATAAGATGGTCGTTGGTGCCCTGCGGCAGACAGAGGAGTCATCCCTGGATATTTTTCCGGATAGTAAAGGCAATGAAAACGTCACGTCACTCTGCATTTGGGCGGCCGCCCCAGAAGAAATTGTAGCCGACATCCACCTCCTCCAGATGATCTTGATCAAAGCACCGAGCCTCTCTGAGAGCAGCGATGACCTTTTTGTAGCGTACCAGTTCTCGAGCGACTACGACTATCCTTCTTTTCGGCCAGTTGCTCCTCGGATTGTCTACAAGAGAAAGAAGATTTCAAGCTGCCAGACTGAGCCCACTAATTCTTAACAGTCTGTGAGGTGGGGCGGGCTGGACGGAGACAAGGATGATCATTTGTTTGATTGTTTCGACCTCGAATTTTGCAGCTACGAACCACGTTATGCTTGGAGAGCATATAGTCCTGAAAGTTGTTTTAAGTACATTTTCTCGCCCCTTATTCCACGAGAGGGTAAGCACTGTTCACCATAGATAGGACTGCTTAGACAGTCACGAGGGGAGCCGAACGGCACTACGAGGCATGGCTTTGTCCAGTGGAGGGTAACCTGAGTTAGCCTACGGAATTGCATGTCACCCCTTTCGTAGGATCTTTGAAATGTATGGGAAGAGGAGGGGGAGAAGGAGGAGGAGGAAGAGGAGGAGGAGGAGGAGGATGAGGAAATAGAAGGGAAGGGGAGCTGAAATACCGGTTGTGGGGACACAAAAAACATCAGATACCCTTCATTAGTTTAGCCCACCGGTCGAGGCGGTTACTGAGGTGTAGCCGCTAGGCAGAGCCTAGCCTCAGGGAGCCACAGCTGAGAGTTGAGTGTCAACTAAGGGCCGCAAAGTGCATGCAAAACCTGCAGGAGACAAGCGAGGAGACCTATCACCTAACTGGACACCCCAAAACCCCGAGTACATCCAACAGTATAGATGTTACGTCATAGGCGCAATTTCGATAATTATAAGTGCTAATTTATCATGTCTCCATTTTCCACCAAAGCTTTCGGTACACTGGTTCAAGTGGCCTATTCATGCATTCAAAATACAAATGAGGTTTTAGATAGGAAAGACATGCACTGAATCCTAAATAGATGCACATTGGCACTCAGAGGGTAAAGATGAGGGCGAACCGATGAGTGAACAGTGACGAAAAAACCGATGATCCTGAACTGCCTTCCCATCAGTTTATCTTCGGAATAGGTCGGATATTAATAGACGTTGGACTCGGTTCACACTGATCACATTGGCTCGTTAGACTAAGCTAATTTGGCAGATTTATGGTTGGCTGAGGATAGAATTGAATGAGAACGAAACAACAGATGTCTCGGTTCCCCTTTGCCTTTATGGCATAACTCGGCAAAATTTTTTTAGAATGCTTTCTGATATGGTAACTAGTCGTCTTTTCATATACGTGACTGTCAGATTAGGGCGTCACATTACTCTGATAAAGCAGTCAGCAAGTAAACGGGCATCTGACAGTTTAAAGTACTAGGCGAAGTCAGCTACGGAAGTGGCCTCGTGACCTCAGTTTGCGGTAGGACTCGACGTTAACTGTTATTTAATTCAGTGATCCATTAGTAAAACAGAACTTTTGACGCTACGTTTTATCCAGCTGAGTTTCTTTGGTCATGTGGGGTGAAAGTGCACAAAATCAGATGTGATCGTGTTTAATTAAGCTCGATAATAATGTCTACTTACAAAATCATGTAGTCATAGTTTATACAATGAAATTGGTTAGATACACACGCTGAATGCAGGCCATGTGGCGAGGGAATGAGGGATCCTTCATGCATTTAGCAGTACAGAACAATTTTACTCGAATCCTTGGTCAGTAAAAAGACTTTTAACGCAGTATAATTCCCATATAAAAGTGATAAGTTTGCGCATAGTCGGTTCCACAGGGATTCTCACATCTAGAACAAGTCAATCACCAGTATGAGTAAGATGCCGCTTGTGTTTTTTTTCAGAAATCTGACATCCAATTCAATTTGTATGCTTTTGAACGCATAGGATTCGGTCGGTAATCACGAACTGAACTGAACTTTCTTAATAAAGGATTCTGCTCCGATAGTCCGTTTCCTCACGGAGTAGATAAAGTTGTCAATGAGAACTATTTGGTACTATTTGGAACTAAGTGGTAATGATGGAATAAAGTTGAATGAAAATAAACGAGAAAGTAACTGCTGTCTTTGTAGGCGCAAGTGCGTTCTGTGCTCTCACGAATATTTCGACTGTTATCAAACACAATTTTATTCGAAGATAGAACATGAGTAGATAGTGTCACAACTTAAAAATCCAACTCATAATAATTGTTAATCTGTGAAAAGGTGTTCCTGTTCCGCGACTCGGGCTCTTGAAAGCATACGTCATGGCGAATGACGACTTTCTTTGGGAGCTCTCTCCACCCAGGTTAATACCCAGTGCTTTGTTGGCCTGTGCCCAGAAGTGCCCGAAACGTGAATTCGTACTCTGGATATGTACTTAAGAAGAAAAACTCAACTGCAAGCACCCTACGACATCAAAGGGGATTATTTCTAAAAAAACGTTAATCGGTCCTAACTGATGAAACTAATTTCAGAAAAGAGATGCAAAATCAGATTCTAACCGAAGTCATAGAAACACAGCTATTGCTATGCTTTAGTAAACTGAAAGACCACATTTTCATTGATGAACAAGATTTCAAATCTCTTAAGCAAACTTAAACAATTCCCTTAAAAGGCTTTATTCTTTAGGAGGGATTCTGAACCCAACCTTCACATACGTCTGATATAAAACATGTGGAATTCATCTTTTCACGCGATTACAAAGGGGCTGGCCAAAACCATCAAGACGATTAAGCGTAAAGTAGCGCCCCATAGCCTACGGAACACTTTTGAATTAATCAGTCGCATTTTAAAAATGCGAATGACAATGAATAAACAGCGGTGTCTCCAAATGTGATTTCTTTGTTCACTGGTATGCCCATAATGAAGACAATATAATATTTATGCGACGAAATTGTTGAGCAGGACTTCCCAACAGGTTTCCAACCAGTGTTAATCTTAAAGAAGCTTTTCTTTCGCCGAAAACTGAATTCCTCATTCAATGGCCAGTTTTACCGCCAGATTGATGGCATAACAGTGAGATCAGTCCTGAGAGGTTTTTAATGGGAAACCTAAAGAAAAACCGTTTCTGTTATTGAGGGTCTTGATTCTGGTATATTGACGATATTTTCGTAAAAACAGATGAGAAGCTCAATCTGGACAATCTCCTGGATAAAGAGAATCAAACTCATCCAATATTAACTCTCATTTTATGAGAAAAGAGAGGAGTGCCTATAATTTGTGATGAAGTTACACAAAAAGGACAATACACGAAGTTCTATAGTTTTGTTCCTCTAAGCCAGAAACGAAGCTGCTTTTGCCGTCTTAGCGGGTTAAGTATGTGAAGATGCTCTGCCGATAAGCTAGAGAACGAACTTGCATTCATATGCAAAAACCCCGAGAGAGTGGCTTTCTCGAGAAACTTAGCATAAGAAAGATCTGCCAAAAAGGACAGTGATAGTTTGCCCCGTGGTCTCCTACATTCCCCTTCTTCGTGCTTCCGACCTCTTCAGGGCGCATTGATACCTCCATTTCGTCCCCTGAAGCAAGAAATATTAATGGAAAGATTAGGTGCCTATCCATGCAGGTGCCCCTACAACGGACCACGTAGTAGATGCGCTGAACCAACACGGAGGCCATCTTAGGGTATGAGAGACGTTATTGAGGGTACGCACCCATAACAAATGCAACATATGTGAGTCCTGTGGTCTGCCTAGTCACTGGCTCACGCCGCGTCAGTCACCTGCACCCCATTTCGCCTCTGGTATTCTGGTCTCTGTCATGACACCGGACCTAGGTTGGTGAAGGGGGAGGGAGTGTCGTAGATGCTTCGCAAGTCTACTATCACAATAAACCAATTCACGCACAGATTACCTCCCCTGCGCGTACCATGCAATGGGGAACACGGTTGACACGGTTGGCACCGTCCAAGCAGGTGCCCGAATACCATCCTGCTTGGCCAAATCAAGATTTGGTAAATTTCATATCTAGTGCAATTATATCTACCCCGGTGGACAGCAGTCAATGTGTAGACGTCAAATAAGCCTCTTCAGCCGTCTACAGACATCCGGAGACACTCCAATTTCCTGTGTCAGATAATATTTGCGAATGCGGATGTGGTAGTCATATGATAAGATAACTGAACGTTTTGCTTACAGAAGGTGTCAACTCAAGCCTTCCAGCTAACCTGGACAAAACTGAGCCCTGCATATTCCCGTCACGTCGTGTTATAGCTATGAAACACGTTAACTTCGCAACTATTTACTTGGCCGCTAAAAAATAAAAAAGGCCCTTGGCTTGGCCCACAAATAATTGATGCTACTGCATAGCAGCAATAAATTTTACCTCTGATGGAGTTTGGAGTGGTTTAAAGGTCAGAAGAAGAAACTAAGGTAATGAAAAATGGATTTACGGGCGAACAGGCATAAATTGAACTCCTGTAAGTTGTGGCAATTCCTTATTCCGTCCAGATGACAAATAAGCCTCGAAACAGGCCGCAAATATTATTGCAAATGTAGTCCGCTTTGTAAAACGGAGAATCCCTCGTGCTAGTCAGATTTTAGGAAGACGAAATTGAGAGATTAGCGTGCATTTTCACAGACACTGGAACGGTCTGCTAGTCGGGGGCTCAATCGTGCGGTCTGAATAGGCAGTGCTGATAGAGCAAGTTGACGGAAGGCTGGTGATGAGGATGACATCGCTTCCAGCAAGACAATGGAGTATTCGAAGACGGCTAAGGTAAGGTAAGGGGCGGGAGGAGAGAGTGTACAATGTCGAGAGCGGCAGCTCTGTTATTCGTATCGACAATGCGATATTTGCTAATGCATAGTGTAGCACTACTACTCGCTCGTACACAACAAACCACCAAGGAGGAATTCGGCACAAATAGGAAAAGGTACCCTCCTGGTCAAAAGGGTGGAACCTACAGTCTAGCCTTGATGAAGAAAAAAGGGTGTGATAGCATCAAAATTTCCTTTATGTTAATCCCGAAGGATAACATACGATAGGGATCAGGAAAAATCTCAAATTGTTAAGGAAAAGGGAGTCAAGTAGACGCGGAGACAATCGTTATTCAGTGACTTTCCATTGAAACACGGGATCATTGGGCCAGACGTTCATAATGTCCAAGACATTAATAGAAGCGAATAGGTGAGTTCCAGGAAGCAGTACAGAAGAAGAAGAGGCGATAACTGGAGCATGTTGCTTATTGACCTCCAGTTTCCGATTCGTTAGCAGTCCTCGTGTCAACGATAGTAGACGTGTGGTGGCCTGGCAACCATACCCTATAAATACTGCGCAAATTGTGCCCTAATTGCCCTTTTCTGCAACTGTTTCTGATGATGGGTTCGAGAGAGAATCCGAAACGTCAGGCCAATAAACACCATGTTTCCGTGATCGCCTCTTCTCTTCTCTTTCTTTCTTTCTTTCTTTCTTTAATTCTTATTCTTCTTCTTCTGTCCAAGACGTTTTAGCTCAATGTATAGTTTTTAACTTAAGTTCACCGTATCTATTTGAGGTGGCGTACCCACATCCACGTTCAGCATCAGACACTAGGCTTGCTCACTTTCCCGTTTAGTGGTGTTGTCTTGATTCAGTTCGGTCATTGGTCATCCGGCAATGGTGGCGGCGGTGACAGTTAGACACAGGAGCATGGTACAGTCGATGCGTAGGCTGAAGACATGCGGCCTATGGGTTCCGTGACGCCGTTTAACCTTTTAATAACTGTTCGCATTCATTTCCGTCTATGATGGACATAACTTGAATTGAGTTAATGAGGGCTGTTCGTCGCTCACGCTGGATGCTTACGGGGTAAGAAGTTCTCAACGAAAAATAAAGAAGATACTTTATCTAAGACGACCAACAGAGGCAATTAGCTTTTGGGCCCAAACTTAACCAAATGACCTGATGTTTCGGATTCTTGCTCTGATGAACCCCTCATCAGAACCAGTATCTTAAAAGCGCGCTAAAGGGCTACAGTCGCATTTAAAGCGGTACACCAGCCAAGTAAAATTGTACAAAGTAAGTCACTGTAAGTTATCTGCTCACGACAAATAAACCATCACGATACCAAACCAAAAGATTTCCAGCAAATAAAAAAACGATTAAAGGTAATGCCAAAATTACGTTTTATAGGGGTCGCGTCGTCGAAGTTCCCAATGAAACCGAATAGGGAGAAAATTCGGTATATTTTTGCTGTTCAGTACACCTCTGTCCATTACAAGTAACGCTTATTACAGTTGTACTCAGACAGGATCAAGGAAGTATGGCGGAGTAAAACAGAAGCAGCAGCAATGCAATCTCCTAGCCCGAACTGTACTCTGTAGGTCAACTGTAAACAAGAAAGGTTGGTCCTAATGAATCAAAACGGTCGATAAATACTGAGGATGTCTTTAAGGCACCTCAACTTGTAGATTTCCCAGGTGGAATGTTGCCGTTAAAATTTTCTAATTAAAGGTCTAACCACAACCTTTAGTTCGCTTACCAACCTGTCTCAGACATGGGTAGATTTTATCAAAAGAGGTCATCGTTTTGTTGGACAGTATCGCTCTATTGTTGCCCAAGGAGTGTAGGGGTACTAGTTAGGGTAGCACCACACATATAGCATTTGGTCGCTCCATTTGTCTCGTACAGGTGGTGAATGCTCCTGTGGCCGCCTCTAACTGGTACCCAACTCTCACCTGTGGCTCCTCGAAGTTGGGTTCTTCCCAGCGGCCACACCCCGGGCAACCGTCACGACCGGCGGGCTAAACCAGATGAGGGTCTCCGGTGTTGTGTGTGCCTCCACACCCGGTATGTCTGACTCACGAACTTCCCACCTCCTTCTCTCAAAATGTCCTACGGTGGGGGCGACAGCAACGCCGTAGGCGGCCCAGGCTAACTCGGGTCGTTCTCCCACTAAAACAAAACCGTAACCCATAGTGGAGTTCGGCAGCCGTCTGGGATGTCCGAGCAGCCCTATTTAGGGACAGCACTGCTTGCCTCCTCACGGAGGAAGGAGCTAGAAAAGGTGCCTTAAAAATTGCTGGTTTTAACGTCTTCTGCAGCCGGCCACGGCTCGCAGATCGCAAAATACGCGGTCGTAAAACTCAAACAAACAACAATACCCCACGTCCCCATCCCCCTCGCCGGACCGTCCAGGCGGCTCGGGTGAGTCTACTCACACTAGCAGCCTGGAATGTTCGTTCCATTTTAGACAACCCTAGGAGCAACCGGCCGGAATGGAGGACGGCACTAGTCGCTCGGGAATTGGCGCGCTACAAGGTGGACATTGCTGCTCTCAGCGAGACCCGATTCTCTGAGCAGGGTCAGCTGGAGGAGGTGGGTGCCGGCTACACCTTCTTCTGGAGCGGCCGGCCAAAGGCAAAGCGACGCGACGCCGGTGTTGCCTTTGCCATCCGGAACGACATCGTGGGACGTCTGCCCTGTCTGCCGCAGGGTATCAATGATCACATAATGAGCCTCCGTCTGCCTCTTCGGGGAGACCAGGTCGCCACCATCATCAGCGCCTACGCTCCCCCAATGACGAGCTCTGATGCGGCGAAGGACAACCAAATAACCAAGAAACTGGAGGACCTGCATACTCCATGCAGAAATTCGGCTGTCCTGAGTGGTTCACGCACATGGTGCATCAGCTTCATGACGGGATGACGGTGCGCATCACTGACAACGAGACGGTATCCGAAGCATTCGCAGTGACCAACGGAGTGAAGCAGCGCTGCGTATTGGCTCCCACCCTGTACAGTCTCATGCTCTCGGCTATGATGAGGGACGCCTACCGTGATGAGCAGCCTGGGATCCGCATCGCCTACAGAACTGACGGGCACCTTCTAAACAGTCGGCGTATGCAGGCTTCAACGCTCGTGTCTTCGACTACAGTCCATAACTTGCTATTCGCGGACGACTGCGCCCTTAACACCGTGGCGGAAAAGGACATGCAAATGAGTATGGACCTCTTTGCAGCAGGCTGCGCCAGTTTTGGATTAACAATCAATACAGCCAAAACGGTTGTCATGCCCCAGCCGCCACCCAGCGCGGAATACAATGCTCCCCAAATCAATAGCAACGGTGCTCAACTCAAAAACGTGGAAACCTTCGCTTATCTAGGAAGCACACTGTCACGCAACACAAGAATCGATAACGAGGTTGCCCAACGGATCTGTAAAGCTAGTCAGGCCTTCGGCCGGCTGCAGGCCTCCGTGTGGAATCGCCACGGTATTCACCTGAACACCAAACTAAGGATGTACAAGGCCATCGTCTTGCCGACACTCCTTTACGGAGCGGAGACTTGGACCCTCTACTCGAACCAAGCCAGGAAGCTTAATCATTTCCGTCTCAGCTGCCTCCGCAGAATACTGAAGCTGAGATGAGAAGACAGGATCCCGGACATGGAAGTCCTGGAGTGGACCGGAATCCTCAGCATCCACGCCATGCTGAGGCAAGTGTAACTGCGATGGATCGGCCGCCTGGTAAGAATGGACGACGAGCGACTTCCCAAACGACTTTTCTACAGAGATATCGCTATGGGTGCTCACCGACAGGAAGGTCAAAAACGACGCTACAAGGACACTTTGAAGAAATCGCTGAAGCAACTGCAAATCAACCCGGTGACCTGGGACGACCTCACCCAGGATAGAATGACATGGAGAAGATCAGTGAAGACTGGTTCAGCAATCTATGAGGCCAACCGGATCGCCGCCGCCAAGGCCAAAAGAGTGGCATAAAAGTCACCAGCGCCCCGGACCAACATCTTCGATGCCCAGGCCCTGCCAACATGCCCGCGCTGTCAACGCATCCTCCGCGCGCGAATCGGCCTGGTTGGACATCTTCATAGGCAATGCACGAACAATCCGACAATTCCAACTTCTACGTCAAATTCTACCAACCCTCCTTCAGACGCCCCAACCCTCACTCCTGGCATCAATTCCATTACTCCCACCATCATAGAGACCAAATTCCAATACTCATCGCCTGTTACCCCACCCCGGCCTTCACTACCCCCACCACCATCATCAGCGATGGGGACTCTCTCCTAAACTGTCCTCAATGCGACCGCACATTCACCTCACGCATCGGCCTGGTCGGTCACTTGCGAATACATCGTACAGAGACTGGTAAACCAGTGCCTGGAGCACCAACACACAGCAGAGATCGCTCGCCTCCACTGCCCTCACTGTCCTCGCGCATTCACTCATCGCATGAGCCTGTTCGGTCACATGCGCATCCATGACAGCGGAATACACCACAATGCCGACAACACTGATACACCATGCACACCCTCCGCTCCTGCCATTCTTAGCGCCCCTGACACCTCCACTACCATGAATGACATCCCCCATACCTCTACCGATTTCTCCTGCCCACACTGCGCCCGCAACTTCAACTCACGCATAGGCCTGGTCGATCACCTGCGAATCCATCGCACGGAGGCTGGTGAACCAGTGCCTGGGGCTCCGACATACAGTCGACGCGCCCGCCTGCACTGCCCTCACTGCTCCCGCACATTTACACACCGCATGGGCCTATTAGGACACATGCGCCTCCACGACAACCTCCGGTAAACCACCGGAGGCTAAGCTACATCAGCGCACACTACCTACACCAAAACATCGACAACACCCTCACAATAACCATTTACCAGAGTATATCACGGTTTCCTAGAAACCGTGGCTGGGAAGTCTGCCAATCTGACGCTTCCACCAAACCAGGCCGTCGGCTCAGTGTATGTGCTGTGTGTGTCGAGTGGCTGACCAGTGGACTGATAGGCAGACGGCGATGGCTGCTCCATATCCCCTGAGTTTGTGAATCCTGGTGTGTGCTTTATGGGGGCCAGGTCGTGCTGTGGTGCGCGAAGATGGGTACGCCGATCCGTCAGCCAATGCGCCCACTCCCACATCAGGCAACTGACCGGCTCGGACAGTAGTTTGACTGTGGGAGTGGGGGAGAGAGTGAGGTCGACAGCTCAGCGCATATTCCTCACTATAAACAATCTGACGCGCTTGAAACTATCACGGTGCGCTAAAAGCCATGGCTTGGAAGGTTGCCAACTGACGGGATAACTCGGACCGCGTGGTCAGCCCAATGTGTGTTTTGTGTGGAGTGGCTGACTGGCGGACTGAGAGTCAGGCTGGAATGGCTCCTTCTTAATGTGGTCTTTATGGCACTCCCACTTTGTGGGATCCCAGCTCAGGGGCGGCTCCGGCCGCGCCAGCCACCTTCGACCCCTCTCATCTCCGGTCTTCTTGCCTGTGTCGTGAGACCGGGCTCAGATGGGGGAGGAGAAGAGTGTGCGGTAACGTTAACCACCGGGGTTGGAAGGTTGCCAACTGACAATTACACTCAGACCTCGCAGTTAGTCCAATGTGTGTTGTGTTGAGTGGCTGACTGGTGGTCTGTGAGTCAGGCTGCGATGGCTCCTTCTTAACGTGACCTCTGGCTATCTCACACATGTGAGATGTAAGCCGTTCAACCCCCTGTTGTGTGAAATCCTGGTGCTTGTGTTTTGGGGGCCAGGTCGTGTACGTAGTACACGTAGACGAGGTCACCAGCAGCTGTGCCCTGCTTCGCATCAGACAACTGACCGGCTCGGACAGTGGTCTGATTGGGGGAGAGGGGGTGGGGGAGAGAGTGAGGTCGAGAGCTCAGCGTATTTTCCTCACTATAAACAATCTGACGCGATTGAACCTATCACGGTGCGCTAAAAGCCGTGGCTTGTAAGGATGCCAACTAACGGGATAACTCGGACCGCGTGGTCAGCTTAATGTGTGTTTTGTGTGTGGAGTGGCTGACTGGCGGACTGAGAGTCAGATTGCAATGGTTCCTTCTTAATGTGGCCTTTATGGCACTCCCACTGCGTGGGATCCGAGACAGGTGTGGTGGCACGCCCAGGGGCGGCTCCGGCCGCGCCAGCCACCTGCGCCCTCTCCCATCTCCGGTCTTCTTGACTCTGTCTTGACACCGGGCTCAGGTGGGGGAGGAGGAGAGAGTGCGGTAGATGCAGCGCAAGTCTACTATCACTTTGAACTAAATAACGCGCAAGTCACCGTCCCTGCTCCACTTTTCCATGGTGCATACGGTGGACATCGTCGGACTACGACGGTCGAACTGTCGTATGTCACATATTGTCCGTTTCGCAGTATTTTTTAATCTCTGAAATTATAAAGCTTAGGCGAAGAAGATAGAGCATTCATTTAAAATCCGAACCATGCAAGCCGGTGCCGTTGTCAAAGTATAATATATCAACTACTGTGGGTAGTTACAAAACAGTTTTTTTTTTGTTATATTTGATTTGGCATGGCAAGAAATAAGAACTTCATCTGAACCATCAAATGATAAACCGATAGACAAGAAAAATATGTACCTGAAACACAATAGTCGAGAGATTTTTGGCTCATTGTTTTTCGTCACAAGAAGGGCATTTAAGTGCTAGTTAACCTAGGAAGAGTTTGGATAGTTAAGCGCTAATAATGCGGAACTTTGAAAAATCGATGTCGTAGCTTAAAATAACTGATTTATTACAAATATTTCGCTGGGTTCGGCAGATAATAGTGTATGATAAACAGAATGCTAACGTGCGCACCAACCATTATACGATGAACTCCGCAACCGATCAAGGCCCGTTTTAAGATATTAGATGAACACTATATCACAATAAGACCTTAAATTAATTTTTCGGTTTGCCGTCTATGACGGATGAAATTCATTTTCTTAAGAATTAGATGAATTTTTAACTGACTTGCTTAAGAAACGCAACTAAGAGATGCTAATTTATTTTTTCCGACCACATGTATGGAACATTTATCCAGACGTGCGGGATTCTGTTAAAGACTGTAATTATACCACTTGCTTCAGGCATTTTGTCGTATTTACTAGCGCTGAAAATTGGCTTCAATAAGAACTATATAAAATGAGTGATCACAAGTAAATGTGGAAATTATCCACCTTCCTTCTCTATTTGATTTGAAAATGGACCCCAAAATCACGATCTACTTTGCGACTACACACCGGCAACGAGAGGCCTTATCAAGAAGAATATGATAGAATCTGCCCTCGTGCAGTATACAGTGAGCTCAAAAGTCGAAGAATACCCAGTTGTCGACCAATAGGTGTAATTTATGTAATTTCAGCCCTAACCCCACCAGACAGTTCAGTAGTTCATGTAGTTCTGGATAAAGAGCAGAATACACCTTGGTGCCTGCCAAAGAAATCCTCAAACATTTAACAAATCGTGTGTTTGGGTTGTTCCCCTTCATCGGGAGAACCTATTCCAAAGCTGTCACATACAACGTGGAAGGACAAATCGAAGCTTGCTCCCACGCTACCTGAGTTAATAAGCTTGAAAGGTCACTCGATCGAGATCAAAATTAAATGGTGACTTTTAATTTCAGCTTTTGTTACGGATATATGCTAACTGGTCTACAAATCCTTTTACAGAATTAATTTTGTATTTATTCTACATTTTGTAAGCTACTGACATAGTGAGTCAGCAAGAAAGACGATGAATCGATATTGATTGTTAGCTTTTGGCTTTTTATCCATGTGATAGGTTCTCATTAATAGAAAGAGTTAATTGGTAGATGAACGCTCACCGATCAGTGGCGGGACACACTCATTCCGTTATACCTCGGGGCTCAATCTCAAGCGCAGTCAGCTGGAATTATGTATGGCTGGCTGATGACGGCGTATAATCCGGAAATGGCCATCCCTGTCTCCTTTGTTTTTGCCGGCAATGTTCACCTGCCTACAATACTAATCACTGTGTGGCTGTTGGTGGGGCTCGAGAATGAGCCCCAAGGAGGATGAAACGAGTGAGTTCTCTAAACAAACGGTGAGCATTCATCCACTAACGTTAATGTTTCTGATTTAACTAGCTAGAAAATGAGCCCATGGCTCAATGGTTTACTCGATGAACTTATAATCAACAAATCATGAGTTCGAGTCTATGGTGGTGAACCACCTGGGGTTGAGTATGGCTAGCGGATGACGGCTTATTAGCCAAAATGACCACCACATTTTAACCTGTCTTTGCCAGTAATGCTCGTCTCCCTTAAATTTTTTATCACGATTTGGACAAACTCCTAAATAAACTGTATACGGGCAGAACATTTAGTGTATTTCTTCAAATTTGACGTTAGAAACATACGTGCTAGCATTATAGCTATGTAAAATTTGCTAATTAGGTCAAAAACTGAAAGCCACTTACTGCAACGCCTTGAAAGAGTACTCGGCCTTTGGCAAGAGTAATACATAGTGACAATGTAATCTATCAGCAATTGGACCCAGCGGATATTATTTCCAAAGATTGCCTTAACTTTACTGGACAACTTCACTATGCCCTCTGGGTTACACCAAGATGCAACAGTTTCCTTGGTATCGTGTCGCCATTTGGGGAATTATGTTCATTTTGTGAGCAGAAATTCGTGCCATGGATATTGCCCGTTTTTTTAAAGTCCACTGCACATATCAGATCTATATTACTCGCTGATTAACCACGTCAGTTAAATAAAACAACATTATTTCTTGCTTTGCATTCAATTTCTTGTAGCAATGCATGTGAACTATCATAGATATTACAATTTAACCTGCCATAAATGTTGAAATTGTCATTTACAAGCTAGTTTACATGATTGACTGAATTATTCAAAATTTCTGCAGAACTTGCGAGCATTTAGGTCAAATCTTAGAAGACCTGGTCAGAAAAATTGCAACAAGCGTTTACTTACGGCAATTAAGGTGGAATCGCAAATTTCGTGAACGTGTCTAGAAAAATTTAAGATAGGACATTGGGCTTTATATTTCATATGTTACTTTTAAATCAATCAGATAAAGTCAACAATAAAAGGTTTTGAAATCCAATAATACTACGAAATACATACTAAGAAGCATAAAATAACGCCGAAAAGATGAGGGTCACCTGGAAAGGTTGCAGTCCTTTGGTGTTCTAAGCTTATTCTTGTCCAAATCATCTGAAAAAATGAAGCTCAAGTGACACGCCGTTTCCGGCTAAATCACGCTAGAGACCTAGGTTAAGCAATACGCTGAATCCCTGTCTACCTTACTTCCCGATCGATAAACATGGAAATTAACCACCTTCTCGTTACTTGATCTCCTACGGATATAAAACTCAGTAATTCTTTCCTGGATCATTATAGCTCAATTTTTTTTTATATTCTGTTCTCAATATTTTAATGGCCTTGAAAACCTTCAATAGATGATTTCTTATCGCTATAGTCCGAGGTGCCCTTAATCGAAGGGATCGAATATTTCAGCGTTATTTCTCTTCCCTAAATGAAGGAAGTGATCTTAAACAGGAGGCTATATATTCTGAAAAGAACCATAACCAGTTGTTCATCGGCTATAGCGCTAGGAAAATCATTGCAATGTGTGATAAGTATACCAGGCTATATAAAACATTTTGCGGCTGATGGAAGACTTGCCACAATGATTCTCATTTCTAAACCAAGTAATTGGTTGTTCGAAGTCAATTTTGGTTTGATTCCTACTTTATTATTTTCTTAGGCGTCATTTGATATTGCATCTGATGGAATTTATGCAGTGTAGATTTTTGTGCTTATCGCATGAACTTAGGGGTCACGAAGAAGAAATTCTGGAGTAAGAACGAGTAAGTTTCGGTTTCCTGATGTTTAAAGAAGTCCCAAGTTATTCCAAGGACGACAGAACAAGATTCCGCTGGAAAATGGTTCTCTATTTAAGGTAGGCATAAATTTGGAGTTAATTTTCACGGTGCGCATCAGCAAACCAGAGAAGGCCATTAAATTTCGATAAAATTCATACAGTTCTTGCTGTATTCTAAAATATTCATGAAAATTTTAATCCCATACTTCAGCCTGAAGTATTCAGACCTCGGGGTAACCCGATAAGCTTTTGCAAATGCTCTCGTCATAAAGCTTTAACTAAAAAGCTGAATTGATATTAAGCCACTACTAGATTCAGCATTTCGTTTGCTTTTGCCTAGTCTTCATAATAGCAGGGTATATATACCCAAGCGTACGCCTCTATCACTATCAAAAGGAAGAATCAAATTTCCTGACCACTGCTCAAATATACGAGTTCAAATGCAAAGGCAAAGGTACGTAGATGCGAAAGACCCGCCGAGATACTCCGGCAGGAAATTTGATGTGTACATATCGTTCCTGGCTATATTCCAACCAAAGTTTGTTCCTCGATGTTTACTATGTCTATTTCTGCCTTCTCATATAAGCTGACTGCAATAATTACGCTCAGTTTTTGTTTTTGTCGTTAGCAAGCGTTCAGCAAGGCTAAAAAGCCACCACCTTTCAAAATATGACTGCTGCAGTGACTAAATTTCTTCGGATTTACTCCGAGGCAATCTTAGCGCACATGTTGGACATTATGAGTAGCATTTTGCAAGTACTTACTATTCAGATCATTTGTTCCAAGTTACGGTTTGAGGTGACGGAAATCGCTAGCAACACTGTTACGTAAACAAACGACGCTCAGACTGACGACAGTTGGTTCGTCACCACCTAACCAGCTGACGGACACCGGTCGCTTAGCAGGCGAAATCACATCAACTGTCTTTCTCTGCTACGAGTAAAGGTTGAATAAGATCGCGTCCTGAATCGGGTGTCCGTTGGCACTGCTTATGACAAAGTTAGATTTTGGCTAGCAAGGTGTAAGCCAACCGGAATACGAAATGTGACTTTCTAAAATTCTCACAGAATTGAATCTTCCCAGTCAGCAACAACTCAACAAGTGATTATTACCATACATGACCATAAAAATGGGCAGCTGTTTGCACCAACTGTATGTTCTTAACATTGATACATGTGCGAGAAATCATTTAGCCTACCTGGACATGCCAAGTTTATCGTATCGCCGCGAGGCCTTTGACATTCTCTTTGATTCCACTTCCCAATGTGCCAAATTATCCTTTCTGGTGGCGACTAGTGCAATCGCAGTCGCTTCTGAATGGAGTCTACCCACATATCTTGGTTTTATACTGCAGAACAGATGTATCAATAAGTTTTGAATAGGAGTTTGGAGATCTTTTAGGCCTTTAAACGACGATAAATATCTGATGTTATGAATAGGCACACTGTTGCCCATTTTCGTCTCATTAATTAGCACCAAATGAACATATACGAATGGCTGTCCACAAAATATTAAAATTTAAATTCAGGCCCTTTTGACGGTAGGGCACATTATACTCTATCTGCTGAGCAACCGGCTCATATTGTTGGCTGTATTTGGATAGAATATCAACCTATAATAAGTTGACTTAATTAGTCTCAACAGATATTGTAACCAATGTTGTTAGTAATTTCTCTAGGTTACATGCACACTTTGCCCATCTATGGCTCGGTTTGTACCTGAAGCCTGTTAAATGGCCAAACATAAAAACAAGTCGACAATAGGTATGAAAACATTTTGAAAGAGTAAAGAGGTTGAGATATTTGGACATAATTGCTTAAGTTTGGATAGATTGTGATTTCATTGATGGTCTGAATGTATTTTTTACAAAAACTTCGCGGAAAAAATTGAATACCTTCCAGTTAACTGCTGTGTACAAATATATGAGCTCATATCCTGAAAAGCTACTTTTTCTAAATATGTAGCTCCTTCTGAAAACATTTTCTAGTTTGTAAGTTTCATTATAAAATAAACGACTTTTCAGCTAAAACGCACCATAAACTGACGGTGTACAAAACCGGTGACTCAATTGGGTGATGTGTCCACTGGCAAAACACGAACTTAGAAGCTAATTTGCAGGAACTGATAAGATTAATGTTTGCACTATGAGCTGCTATGTCTTGTTTAAAGTACTAGAAGCCACAATCCGGTTTATAAAAGAAAAATTAAGTTTTGGACATCAATCATTTTGGTCTTTTATCATTCGTTTTCATTTTTCAGTCTGGAAGAGACATTATCCCTTTTAAAGCATTCACGTATGGTGGTTTCCTAACAAAACTGGGAAAAAACATTTCATAATTTGAGCCCGTTTATTGTGAAGGTAAACGTTTACACACCGAGCCCGGCTTTGGAAGTATAAGGCTGGCTGTACTAGGGCATCAAGACAAGTTACCGAAAGCCAAAACTTCATTCCGCTCCCCTAACAGCATGTGGGGTGGTGGCGTGCAGTATGGACGTAGCCCTTATAGGCACTTTTAACCAATTTGCGGACCACTATAAGAAATTCGAGCACAAAATGCCGAAAGTCATTTAGAATGTAAATTCGTATAAAACTGTCTCACATAGAACTCCTTTTTATTTTTCTGAATACATGAGTCAGTTACCCAAACTAAACAAGGCTTACTTACAGACAATATGCCACAAAAACCAGCAGGTTTACTATTGCCATGGTTGACTTCATTAAGCCATAGGTCGTCTTACTCTGAAACACTACAGGTAAGATTAAGATCTCCATAGTGTCTACTAACATCGTTCTCAAGTAATCTAACTGAATTATGCGGTCTTTAGGATCTGCCTTCAGCAAAGTATATCCCAACATGGAGCCCCGGGTAATTTCGCCGCAGTTTGCCCAAAATCAAATATCTCATAACCGATGCTATCATCGTCGAACAGGCCAATGTGGAAGTTGCTAACTTATTTGAATAATTCCACCCTGATCACCATAAGTTACAGATAATAAAACGATAGCTCCTGTTGTGCAGTATGCGAGAACCTTTGACGTATCGATTAACATATTTTTTGGAACGTGAATTTCATGTCCTATTATCTGCATCGGTACAAAGTAATTTCGAGTGATTTACTGAGTCAGCTGTCCAGTGGCCTAGACAATCGGCATCTGTAAAGGTAGTCTGAAAAACGCAGGTGTCCTCGCAGACTAATATAAGGCATATCACCTGAGTCTCATTCGGATCCTGTTTCGAGTTTCTTGATTTTCTCAAAAAGAAATCTTTATGCTCTGACATTAAAAAACGGTGCTGAGGTGGGTGATAAATATCGCCATAAATATATTCTTGAAAAATCAATTCATTCACATCTGTTCTATCTACCACCTAACTAAATAGTTGGCATACGGAAACAATGCACTAGTTTTATTGGTTTCCAACCGAATTTCATGTAGTTTTCAAAGTTTAGCAAAGAATATTTGAAACGTATATGGATAAAGGGTTATATTTGTTCAGAATAAAGTACTTTGATCACGTGTGGAGAATTAAATATTGACCGCCTAAACAAGGATTGGCTTTGTGCAGATAACTTCTGTCTGATGTTCTTCGAATATGCGATTCATGCTGACCGAAGTGAATTGCAACCGGAAATAGAAAGAGCTGCGCTTAGTAAACGAATCATAGTCAGTCTGACGTGACCGCTACATGGCTGTCCAATCTGCATCGAGATACGTTGCATGTAGCACGTGATCCCTAACTCCCCCGTCTTCCGATCCATAAACGTTTAAAAGCCGAACCAGTACCGTGTGAGCCACTGCAAAACCAACTGTTATGGCCGCCTCACGATTGTTCAAGTTTGACTTCCTTGCGCTGTTCGTTTTGGTTAGCTACTTCAGTTTTGTTTCCTGGTATGTGCTATCTCGTATTATTTCTTAGCATATCCTGGCTTAATTAAAAGTTCTTTTCCGTTTTAGGACTGTGTCTTTAATAGTATTTGGAACTTTTACTATTAGACTTACATCTTAAAATTGAAATTCTTGCTGTACATACTCCATCTCATCTTTTCTCTTTTCCATTAACATATCCTTTATGAAGACTACCTCATGCATCCATTACGAACCTCAACCTTTTCAGTGAGAGGCTATTTGCTTCTTACCGCTCTAAGTTCATGATATAAGCTCTTTCCAAGTTGCTCGCATGCACTTGCAACCAAGTAATAGTATTTAACTCAAAAGTTTATAATATATGTAGTGCGGCTTGAATGCGAACAACCTTCATTCAGAATTTACAATGTAGTTGGTTTTCTTCCACGTGAGTACTTACGGTAACTTATTAGGGTACTGTAAAATGTGGAATTTTTCATTGTTACACATCCAATGAGACCTCAAGGGATCTGAGATCTACACTGCAAATTTCCTGAGTGTTAATCATTGTAAAACGTTCAAGGAAGGCTAACTAAACTTATGATAAAAAATATATATGAGTAAAAGTGTCAAGCTAATTTGAACAACATAAAAGCAGTGTGAGTTCAAACTGCGGATTGTATTCACAAAACATGATGTACGTTTGCTCGCATTCTACTCGTAAATGTGCATCCATCAGATTTATCTTTAAAGTTTATCGTTATTGAACAGTTAAAAGCGCATTTCGTTTCAAATCATTGGCCTTATAAATCGGATAAAGCCCAACGCATACCATTTACTGTCTACTTTTGGCTTTATGTCCCTCTTGCTTCTAATTTAGTGGTCGCATTGAAGGTCAAACGGAATATCGACAATGCCTCTCTGGAACCCCGGAATGCTCCCATGGGAAGTGCCTTGAAGGACTTATAAGAACAAGCACAGGTATTCACAGGGAACGCGAATGCGTGTGTGACGCCAAATACTTTGGGAAGGACTGCACTATCTACATTAGCATGGACTTCAATTCGCCCATCGTGATCAGAAGTCGCGGTCGTAACCTCGATGAAGAGAGAATGAATGAAAGAGACGCATTGGCACTCAGCATTGCTTATGGTGGTCATCAGTAGTGCTTTTGTGATCGGCAGCTGCTGTGGTTCTTAAAAAGACTGACGCTTGATGTAGACTATTCAGAATAAAATTTTGAGATTCCAGTGCGCGACTTTTGTCACCAAGGAAAACTTTACACTTGTCGATTTTTTTATTTCTTTAATCAGAAGTCTTTCTTAACCATCGTACGTCTGGTGCAAAGCTTGAGCTATTTTTCACCGCATTGTAATAATGGTGTTTGAAAGAATACGGTTGCCGATCTTTCCTATTCTTATAATGTTTCGTTTCATGATTTTACATTTAAAAAGCTGAGTGCATACCACTCACCTCAACTGACTTTTTCAAGGCATAGTTAATTTTGTTGTACTGGTACACGAAAGAAACGCAGGTCTTCGTTTAATTTTAGAACTGAAGATTACTGTATAATTTCAAGTTGGCTGCCTAGAACTCTAAGTCTGCCAAAGTAAAATTAAAAACTTGTTGTGGCTGCAGAGTTTCCACCAATTATAGATTTTTCCTCAATGTTAATAGCGGACTATCCTCAAAATGTTCTACGGTGGGTTTTAACATTTGCTTTTTACCTTTTTAAAACTCTTTCATTGTCCGAGGACTAAAAAAAGTCTTTTTGACAGATAGGGGCAAGAGCGAAGTTAGCCAAGTTTCTGGATTACGGGTGGTATTTACTGTAAGTACTGCAATATATTTCATTATTGCACACCAGCTTACCGGTTGTTTGGAGGTTTAAGAAGAGCTACTGTACCTTCGAAAGCAGGTAGGCGTACTAAAGATTACTGGGGTATTCTTCTCGAAGCCTTGGCAATCACGCTCCTTATCGATGTGAACAGTGAGCCAACACTGAAGGTACGACTGTGTTCGGGTTTTTCTGAACTTCAGCCTTATCAAACAACCGCTTACTTCCTAGTTCTTGCCGAACTTTAAAAAATAATTAGGTGTAAATGATAACAATGGGTTTTGTTTCGCTCACCGAACTTTTTACATAACTATTATCCTCGATTGCTACCAAAGTTAGCGTACAAACGCATGCTTAACATTACCGAACTAGTAGTCATATATCAACTTTGCAATAAGCTTCTCCAGTACATGTTGGTTTTTTGACTGACAATTATTTTGAAAATACAGTGGAACTTATTTCTGTGCACTTATGAGCATTCATTAGTGCAGTGAACATACTACAAATTTTTACCGAATAAATGGAACTTTTTCTAACACTCTAGAAGGTGATGTGAAATAAACGTTTTACTCTCAATATAGTTGACTCGTAAAGCCTACATTTCAGAGAAAGTCATGTGAAACTAAGTCCACTTTTTCAAACTTAAAAACTGCCTGCATTTTCAGTATATGGTAACCATAAGGCCACAACAATCCAAAAGCATAACTATAAAACAAAAATGATCACGAAGGCCCAATCGAGGCCCAGGAATCCTCTTTTTTCGAAATATTTACGTCTACGAATCAGTAAGGCGTTGGATAGTTCTCGTTTGTCGGGGGAGGATCGCTAGTTCATTTGATAGGTCTCCACTCCAACTTTGTATGGTAACTATCCCATTCAAAAATGGCTTGTATTAACAGTAACTAGCATAAGCGGATAGTTTGCTGCCGTCCTACGTCGTCTCTTTTTCGCAGAGTTCAAAAGGTAAAAGGACATACAGTGGATAATGAGTAAACAAGCACGAAGTATGCCCAATTCAGAGTGTTGTAGAATGATTATTAAATAATGTCCGAAGGATTGCTAACGTTACGAGTATATATCCTGCAGTAAACATTCTAACAAATGTTTGCAAAACGATAATTGATTGCTAAACTGGTCTACATCCCTCGTCGGAGAAATCTTAAAATATGGCCAGTTTCCCATCAAATCTGTTCACGCATTCGAGTACGTGATTAGTAACTTTGCAAGCTTGCTTGGGGATTTACGAAAAACTGTGTGGCTGTATGAGTTGTTCTCTGCTAACATCAACTTCAGCCCCATTTGAGATGCATGCACTTCCAACAGTGAAAATGGCCTCCAACTAAGTAAAAATTGAAGAAACTTTTATCCTAACGCCACCGGTGCCGCAAGTACGGGCTCTACGAAAGTGGGGAGCATGCTGAGCTATTCCCCCGCTTATAGCGATTATTCCGTGCCACCGCAAGCTTCTCCTATTTTCCACTGAGCCTCCCGCAGAATGGAGCATGTAAAATGGGTCAGAGGAAAACAGTGTATGTGAACTAACATGCCGTTTCATGTGTTTATTCCATTAAAATTTTACAGAGATGCCTTGGACGAACAGATGAAAATTGCAGAACGATTGCCCGTTGTGTGTCCTTTGAACCCATATGTAACTATTGGATGTAACTAAAATACAGTTAGTAGCACATTCGTATAATGTTGTATAACTACGTTAGTAACCGTTCTAGCACCCAATGTTTTGTTGAAATAAGAGTGTTAAGCTGACACTGGGATCTTGTAAATATGCATCAATAGTAATGTAACTGAGCATTTGCAGACGTCTGAAAAGGATTTTTAGTGAGTCCACTCCAGTGATCAGATACATTTTTCACTAGCTGGATAGTGAATATGGAAAATGCACATCCGAGTGCCGGGAAGTACGTTAGGACAAATGTCTGGGAAGTTTTAGCTAGTTATGTTGATAGCAGCACATAATAGCCACTGTGATAGGTGTAGGGTAAAATAAGAATATTTTTACCACCTTATGAACCCAGAATCTGTCAGTTCCTAGTTCACATTCAAATTACCCACAAAAACGTGTTTCCAATTTCCCCGTATTAGCATTGCACTTCAAAATTTTCAAAACTTGTTTTTTTGTATAAATTCGGATTTAAGTCAACCTTCAGTTATTCAATAATTCACTCCGCTATCACTAAGTCTCAACTAGCGGCAATGCCTGTCAGTATTATGTGGACCAGTTGCTAGCTAAATATGACTGGTAGTAAAAATACGAGAAAACACTGTTTTACCAATAAACGGATTCCGTTGACAACTGATGTGGAGAACGAAGCTTACCCGCTTCATTTTTGAAAATGAAAAAAACGGTTTATTCTAAGAAATTTAAGTTATGGTGTAGTTTTTTGCATACAACTGAGCTTTTTGTCTTATTTGCCGTCCAAAGTTTACTTTTAGATCTCCAGAGGCTCCTTTATTGCCTGCAGATGTCTATTTAATGGTAGTAGTCATTGTAGCTAGCATGAGGCAAAGCAAACGCAGCAAACCCATTATCAGACTCGAAACCAATTATTATCCAAGCCTCCGAACTGATTGTTATCAATGTCGGCAGCAAAAGGTAGCTTAAAGTTCCAAACTAACCAGTGTAACTAGTGTATTCGGTACGCGTGCAAAATGCTTTTGGCTTGCTTCTATCGAATGACCTAGGTGACAATGCAGCCATAGTTTTGCAGATACTGGTGACACTATCCGGAAGCCTTTAGTAGTTCTGTGGCGGGTCAAAATCTTTCCCTTGTAGTTTATTGCGCATATCTAGTTAGTAAATTGGTGTTGATCATTTTCGCAGAAAGCGCTGAAGAAAGATTGCATAAAATATTCGGCGAAGAAACTGTCGGAGTTGGCCTTAGTGCGCGCAAAATGGTAGGCAAATTACTGCGTGCAACCCCCTCAGAGCTGCAATAGGCAACCGAAACATTCAAGCAAATAATGGACACAAAATTCTCAGCTACAATCCGTAGCCTGTGTTCCGGTTACTAAACGTACTGTCCCAGTGATAATCAGAGGCATAAATTATCCATCTTGAGGGGTAATTATAGTCAGCGTGTGTTGGTAGAAGATTGGGAAGAGTTTTATAGATTATGGAGCGTAGAAAAGCCTGGAAAATGGCAATTAAACGCTGGCCCACTAATCCTGTGAATACCAGTGTAAGAAGTTTGCATACGTTAAAAATAGTCCATAACCGTCCATTTGGTTAATGCATGCTTCTCTTAGTTCAAGCTAGGATATCCCATTAGCGAATGCACACTCCATAGTCTACAAAAGGAAATGGTTCACTCAAACAAATTTATCATATTTTTGCCGATTTGGAGAGCTCGGTCACATCGCCACTGTCCAATCCTTAAATGCACAACATTGAACAGAAATCCAAATGAAGTTCCAAGCTAGTTGGGTTTTCTCTGATCGATTTTTTCTTTTCCGCTACCTCATACTTCTGACAGATGCTTGCTGGGTGTTAAAATAACTTGCTTTGTTAGGCATCACCTCCGTGGGTGATAGTTGAGACTCTGTGAAGGTTCTGTGTCTGGCAGCTCCTCTGCACCCCAATCGGTTGGGTTCTTTGTTACACCGTGTCTGACCGATTTTGAAAAGTGGTTATCAGATTTGATTTTTTCTGTCCGCGCGTTACCTCTTCCGACATGCAGAATTATGGCCAGTTTATCCAATAGGTTTTTCGGACTAGCTTTTGATCCTACCTCCGAGTTATTAGTTTGGGTAAGAATAGCTTGTATGGCCGCCTTAACGGGACACGAGAAAAGGAGCCGCCCATAATACATTTGGCTTTCCAATTAATTCCACGGAGTAAGTTGAGGGTTAGGGGTAAATTTAGGTGAAAACGGATGCACAGTTCTAAGCAAAACTCCGTTTTTTATATCTTTTGCTGCATTGGTTAACCCCAACTTGTTTATCTCAAGTAGGTGATTGGTTTTTACAGGAAGAAATTCCTACAAATTGTTGGTGAATCTTTCCACTCCCTTCTCCAACACAAAGATAAGATGGATCGAGAGACAACGCATTACCATTGGGTGACAGTTCCTCTAACCGGCGGCTTGCAGCCGTCCTCAAGAAATCCTTTGCAATAACCGAGAGATAAAATAGTTAAGGATAACATGCATGGCTGACTAGTCAGGACACGGGAAAAGGAACCGCTCGCAATACATGTGACTTTTCACCCAATTTCGGGGAACTTAGGTTTCGGACGAAGGTGGGGGTTATGGCAAAGTTTAGGATTAGGTTTCATTTTTGGGTTAAGGTCAGAGTTGGGGTTCGGGTTGTGATTGGTAAGGTTATTATTGAATTAACTATAGGGTTAGGGTTAAGGGTAGGTGACAGTTTAGTTTTTTGTTATGGTTAGTGTTAGCTTTAAGGCACAGGTATAGTTATTCTTCCTGAAATTTACTGCAACGTAACCTAGTTAAGCGGTTGGGGCGTCTCCATTTCTCGTTTCCTGAATAAGTGCCCTTACAAGGCATCCCTAACTTAGTTTGTACTGTTGGGGTAGGAGCACAGGCTTAGTCCTGTATTCCCAAAGTAAATGTAACCTATTTACTAGACAACTGCCAAAGTTGCTTTAAGTGGACGCAAGTCCCGAATTTGCGTTATACAGCGAAGAATTGTGGCCTGTGGCATGTGTGGCAGGCCTAAGACAGCGGATTTTAATAGTTTAGACACCACCCGGAGATTTCTATAACGTACAGAATGGTTCTCTTAACCTTTGCAAGATGCCTCTTTTGCAAACATTTGTTCACAAGGTGCCTGTATTATTCGATTAGAGAGCTTCGGTATCCGTGGGCTATGAAGAAGTTATTTGAATGGAGTCTTTCGTGTCGTTTTCGGATTGTGTGCTGCCATACATTTCAACTCAGCACACCTGTGCATAAGGATGTCGAGGAAGGAAAGCTAGTTGCTTGTTGCAGCCTCTAGCTTGAATTGCATATTCGTATCCAACAGACTCACTTAGTTCTTGAGGTGACTGCTGTGAATGCTTCTAAGGATTAGAACGTTTTCGTTGAAATAATGAGCACTTACTTTGGGTTGTACCTGATTAGCACCAAATATTCTATCCATTTATAAAAGGATTTTGGCAGTAAGGATTGATAGAGGGAGAAAACAGGTGTGCTTTTTATCTGTTCCCACATCTGTCCATGAGAAGTTAAAAAGGTTTTAAAGTTATAATGCAGCATCCTGCGTAAACGTCAAGATTTCAAAGACTTGTCTCTTTTCTTCGAAGCGCTCAACCTGAAGGTTATTCCTAGTTTTATCAAAAAACGCGAAGAAGGAGACAAAATTAAAGGATACCATAAAGTATGCTGGCTGTGCCGTTACGTCTTTCATGAATTCTGAGAGGAAATTTGAATAAGTTACCCTTTTTGATGAACGTTTAACTAGAGACTTCAGGTGACTTACTATTTATCTTGTCAAACAATAAGCAGGCACACCACGCACATAGAGAGATGGTTGATTACGTACCTTCCAGTTTGCCGGATTAAGTCGCTGTGTGTGGTTGCCACAGTGGTTCTGTGTTTTTCAAACTTTGGCTTAAAGAATTGCCTTATTGAAAATATTCCCAGAACTGATATGAGCTAGAAACCTAAACTTGTGTTTTGCCGACCCTGTGTCCTTACATGGCAGCGTTTGAAGCGCTGCGACCAAGCAGTGAACCCCCATGTGTTTTATCATCTGAAACACTCTCCAGTTTATGTTGTTAAACTTTTGAAGTTCAGTCATCGGTTCTGTAACCAATGTGAAACCAGGGGTGTTCATCCCGGTAGACGTCCATCATTATTACAGAGAAAATGAAATTTAGGAATGTAAGGCGTGAATACGCAGCCCTGCTTCACACCGTTAGTCACTACGAATACTTCGGGGACTGTACCATTGACCGTGACACCAAACATCATCCGGTGTGGAGCTGCCACGCCAGGTGCGTGAATCGCTTAATACAGCTGAATTTCCGCATGATTTTCCAGAGCCCATCTCAATTTACCAAGCAAAGGTTTTGATGGACACGCAAATGTAGTTTTGAGGTGCAACTGCATCTTTTGACACTTCTCTGTATGGCTGGCGGGGGGCAAAAATCATGGTTACGTGATGTCATCGAAAGCCGTTTTGTTTCTCCAGGGGAAAACCCTGTTCTAGGTTCTCCTTAAGAAAATAAGAAAGGATGCGTCCAAAGATATTCCTGAAGATTTTAGTAGCGGGATTCAGAAGTGATAATCACCGATTTTTTGATTTCCTTTCCGTTTGTAAAGTGGGCGATCGTCGCCTCGTTAAAATCCTTATTAGCTTGTACCTGGAGCTATATCTCCTGAAAAAACGTTTGTGCCCACCCACTGGGCTTATGAACTACATTCGAGGTCGCGTCGAATCCCTATCCCACCGGAGAGGCGTTGCATGGCTCAGCGGGTTTCTGGGTGGGAAGGTGGGAGACTCAGGTAGTTCTTCGTTTGCCGTCAAGGGAGCCGATCGATGGCAGCGTCGGAGGTCATGGATCGGCAGTTTTGAAACGCTCGTCTGATTGCTGATGAATCTGTAATCTCTAAGTCAGAAGGTTTGTTCCGTCAGAGCCGAGCAGTGGCGCAGTTCCCTTGATATGGGGGCCGTCAGTTGCCTTGATGAAGTCGAATAAACGCTTCAGTTCGTTGCTGCTAGCTTACTCTTGAAGTTCCTTGGCCTTGTGATTCATTCAGACGTCATGCATCTCCCGCAGCCATTGATAACATCAGATAAATTCCGGTTTCTTGGCGTCGGTTGAAATATTTCCCAGATTTCATGCTTTCCCCCTGTTAGTCGCCTTTACAACTTACGGAATTCTGCGCTGATTAAAACTATTCCCGTATCGTCCGCCCCGCATGCTCTCTGCTCTGTACTTCTATATATATATATATATATATATATATTGAAGTTGAATACATTCTATGGGAAAAGGAGCTTTATTGCGTAAATTTTCAACACCGGTTCTCAAGGTCGTCGTCAGACGCAGGCGGGTAGAAAAAGGCAGACACGCACACAATTGCAACACAACCCAAACCCGAAAAAGGAAATTTATCGCCTCGGCCAGCTCAACCACTTATTCGGCAGGTTCGAAAACACATGGAGGTGCGATGGCAACCAAGATTAACAGCATGGGACGGCATCTTCGGTCGATGGGGGTACTGACGACTACTGCCAACGTGCGAACGCGGCCTCCTACCAGATTGAGAACAAGCTGTCGCCCACGCTCCCCCCCCGTCCACCACAGGTCCAGTTTACAGGCGAAGAATGATCACCAATAGTGAAACACCGCCCTCCTCATCAAGCAGCATGATGGTTGAGGATCTCCACCCCAAACCCGGCCCCTCCTCCACGCAAATTCGAAAGCCTTCGGAATCCCGTATTAACCTTAATGTTAACACCTATAAATACTGTAAGGCGTTGTACAATACTTACCTACGACGATGAAATCTTGCTTGATTTTGAAACGTCAGGACATTATAACCATGTTTCCCATGATGTATATACCTTTCTTTGAAATAGCCTGCAAATGGATGTTCGATTGTCAAATAATCTATAGGAATTGAAGCGAAGACTGTGCTGTTATCCTAAAATTTACTCTATTAACCTTTATTTACCTCATCCATCCCGAATACCTTTCTTCACGACTTTGGGAAAGGATAATCAGGGCTTTAGGGGAGCACTATAGAGATAGCCAGCGCCCAAGAGGCTCAATATCCATACGTATATTACATATTAGCTTATCCACCCGCATTTCTATCTTGGCATGTGGTTTCCTTCGTCACTATCTCTCATTATCAATTTTATTTTTTCCAGTCTTTACAGCTTGTCCTTCATAAAATTCGATTTCTTCCCTAAACCACCTATCAGAAAAATCACCGGGGCCCTATAGGGGCGCATGCTGTAAACCACCGGCATTTCGCTCGCCGCTAACTCCCATCCGGATTCGACTTTTTTCAATGAGAGGTCAAGGCCTCACCCTCCACTAGGTCGTTCGCAACAGAGCATCCCCGGGCGTATATAGTGACACCTCACGCACACTTGCTAATCAACCTTTATATTTTCATAAACCCCATGTTTCACCTAAGATGTTTCTCTATATCCCTTCAAGAAGTAGATTTTATCTCTTTTAGATTTTTTGAAGCTGCAAACTTCCTAAACCCTTCCCTCTCTTTCGATTTCAGGAGTTTTTTTAACTACTTCGCTCTGAGTTCGCCATTCTTCTTAAAACTTGCACTTGATTATGCTCAGATATTATTATTAAAAGAATGGTACTCGAAAGGACAAATTGCCAACGGAGTTGATAACCTTCATCTTCTTTACAAAACACATTTTCTAAACTTCAACATACATCTAGTCTCTCGCACAGAGCAGGACTCTCTATATCATCCTTTTTTCTACCATTTAATTTCATCGTAACTTTTTTTGAATGGTACACTTTGTCGCCTGAAAATAGAAACTTATTATTAGTAGAACAAAAGGACAAAAACGTTTCAATCCATTTGAAAATCCTGCCTTCTTTACTCATTTGAAAAAACTTCTGAAATTGATGTTGATTTAGTATGATATTTAAGGTCTTTATGAAGTCAAGGAATACAATATCCATACGATTATTTCTTTCGGTAGCATTTGACACTTGCTAATGCGAATAGAGATAACTCTTCGTTAATGAAAGCCATGTTGGGCAGAGTATGTTTTTTTCCCGAAATTTCAGTAGATGTTTTTTATCATGCCTTCTGTTAGTGTGCACTCGTTACATGTTAATCTGAATGGATGGCAATTTTCGATGTCCATCAATGACCTCCATTTTCACGGTAATTCGAAAGAATTCGACGTATTATTGAAAAGGAGTTCGCTGAGTTAATTGACAATTTACTAAAGTGCGAGTGCAGTTTTTCGGTTCGAACTAGGCAAATTTTCACAGTTCACTCGTAATAACACCTCCCTTTGTAGTGCAGCAAAAGATTACAGTTCCTCTGTAAGGAAAAGAGAGGGGCGTTTCGAATGTCATGCGGGTGTATGAGAAGAAGAATAATAATAATCAAAATATTAAGTGAAGACTGCTTGAATGACATCAGACGCAATGGATGCCTTAACTTGGTACTTAGTCTCCAGTGCTCAGACGGAAGACCCGAGATAGTGGATCAGATCCTGGTTTTCTTTAACGCTCCATTTACCGTCATATACTTTTAAGGCTAATTTAGGAAAATTTGCAATCTTTATAGTTTGAAGTCATGTTCACGCCCATTTTGCGCAGTTTAGGATTCAGCAGTTTGCGTAGAATACCGCCATAATCGTTGTGGACATCAATATATACTGCGCTTCCTGATAAACCCATTTCCATCGTCTTCGTCCAGCTGTCCATGGAAATAAATAAATTATATGTTTAAGACCCAGAGAGCCCCATCATTCCAAACTTTTTACCATGGTAAGGATAAATACAACGTGGACAATTGTTGCTCTGTGTGAGCAACCATAAGAAAAACCGTAAGAGTCGTTTAGTGGACGCATCCGATTCACAACTATTCATCATTTTTAAAACAAAAACCAACAACCTATGGAATATACGATGAACTAGGAAAGAAGCAGTGAAAATAACCTACTACAGTCAAATCGGGGCAGAATTCCGTGAGCTTCCAATTTTTTAAAAAACACTAGGAGAAAAACGGCTTTACTAAAAAATAAAAATCTACAGTTGATAAGACTTATACGATGCAGACAGAAAGGACCGTGATGTTGATGACAACGTGTGATGGTTCTGGACAGTTCTTGTCGTGGGAGAGATCATAAAGCAGCAGAAGCTACTGATCACAGGCATCAGGAGGGTGAGAGAGAAAGAGCTCATGGTCGAAAACAGGATCAAAACGAAGGGTTAACAGTAGCGATCACGAGATCATCACCGAGCTTTGACCTTGCTGACTGCAAAGTCGACCGACAACGTGGCGAAAATAGAAGAAACCGCCACGATCGTCAACAGAGGCTGCGAAGAGCATCGTCAGTGTTTCAAAAACCGAGGAACGCATCAAGGTTACCAACAGTTGGCAATGTGGTTGAAAAGAGGAGGAGATGAACAGTGGCTTTGAAGATTAACTCTGCAGAGAATAATATAATTATATTAAGAAACCAATGTAATATCAAGGGCACCACCTCAAATACCAGGAGGACCCTTTCCAAAGTCCAAAAGTTGAGTGTTTGGAAAAAGGCAGATAATAAGGAATTTATATCTTCTTAAATGTTTAAATGTTTACGTAATTTGGTTTTGTTAACCACTAAGGCAGACGATAAACCAAGTTCAAGTGGAAGATTTTCCCATATGAAAGCATATTTGGAGGCAAAAACGAGAACAGTTAGTTGTGTAGCTAAGGGGTGTTTAAATGATAATGGAGGAATTACGAGTGGCATAAGGTCGGTCTACTGGAGTGGTAGCGTTTATTTGTGAGAGATTTGGGCTAGAGTTAACGCGAAACAGGAAGCAGAGACCGGCTTTGCTAATTGACGTCTGGCCGTTTAAGACATACTGGATCCAGGAGGAGAAAATAGGATTGAGTAAAAACTCTCTGAACATTTTCAATCGAACTGCGGTAAGAGTCGTTCATCAGACGAAAGAGGGGGAGAGCAGTATTCTAGGATAGGAAGAAAAAACATTAGGTACAGTTTCGGAAGGAAGAATTATGTGCTATAAAACAACATATATGTGCAGTCTTCGCAGAAAGTCAATCTGAATGAGGCAAAATGCTAGCTTATTCGGGTAGCTTAGACCTAAGTCTCTTATGGTTGATCGTTCTAAAAGTGTACTATTTTGAAATACTAGGGGCTCAGTAAGCTTGGCGGGGCCAAAAACACGAAACTACTCTTACATGGAGAAACTTCCCTCAGCCATCTAGAGCTCCAACGTGAAAACATAAATAGGTCAGTGTTGATTTTAACAACGCAATTATTGGCAGTGTCCTTGGAAAATTAGTAAATGCACTTACGATAATCTGTGTAAATGAACTTTTTTAAAGTTTTGACTACTTTTAGATTTCATTTATGGATAGAATGAAGAGGAGGGGACAAAAACCGTCCCTTGAAAATACCCCTCGTGATCGGCTGTGGCGTTGAGTAGCTTTTACCTACTAAGACCTTCTGGCTGCGGTTCGACAAGGAGAAACCAATGAGGTCAAGGAGAGGAGGCCGGATGCTGAGCGCTTCCGGTTTAACCAGAAGACGTCTGTGTGGTACGTTGTCAAAAGTTTTGCTCAGGTCACGGTAGATCACAACCATTTGCTGCTCATTACGAAGAGGGGACAGTAGAGGTCACGAGATCATCATCGAGATGCGACCTTGCTGACTGTATAGTCCATCACCAAAGAGGCGAAACCATCAGAACCCACCTCGATCATCAACAGAACCTGGTGACTATCGTCAGGGTTGCAAATTCGGGGGTAAGTATGAAGGTTGTCAAGAGTTGGCAATGCTAGTTTAAAAGGAGGGGTAGAAAAAGTAAATGCAAAGATTGACTCTGCAGAGGCTGATGGAAATATAATAAAAGACCAATATAATATCAAGGGAGCTGCCTCAAATAACAGGATGGCCATTTTCAAAATCCAAAACTTGCGAGTTTGGGAAGGAAACAGACAATAAGGACTTTATATCTTCCGAAGTTAAATGTTTGCGTAATTTGGTTTTGAAAATAGCTAATGTAGACGACAACCTAATTTGCAGTGGTAGATTATTCCATATGAAAGCATATTTGGAGGCAAAAACTGAGACCGGTTAGTTGTGGAGCTAAGGGGTGGTTAAATGATCATGGAGGAATTACGAGTGGCATAGGGTCGATTTACCGGAGTGAGAGCGTTAATTCGTGGGAGATTTGGACTAGAGTTAACGCGAAACAGGAAGCACAGACCGGCTTCGAGTCTTCTAACCCACAGAAATGTAATGTTTGCTAACTGGCATCTATCCGTATAAGAGATACTGGATCCAGGATAAGAAAATAGTCTTCGAGTAAAAACCCTCTGAACTTTTTAAATCTTACTGTGGTCAGAGGCGATCATCAGCCCAAAGAGGGGACAGCAGTATTCTAGGATAGGAAGAACAAACATGCGGTACAGGTTTAACTTTATTTCCAGAAGGAAGAAATGATGTGATAAAAAACCACATATCTGTGCAGCCTTTGCAGAAATTCGATCTGCATGAGGCGATAATGCTAGCATATTCGTGTAACTTAGACCTAAGTCTTTTATGGTTGATCGTTCTAAAAGTGTACTATTTTGAAATACTAAGAGTCCAGGAAGCTTTGCAGGGCCAAAACACATGAAAATACTCTTGGATGGAGAAAATTTCATCTGCCAAGTACAGCTCCAACGTGAAAGCATAAGTAGATCAGTGTTGATTTTGTCAACGCAACTATAAGCAGTGTCTTTAGAAAATGAATAAATGCAATTGAGATCGTCAGCGTAAACGAAACTTTGTGAATTTGTGAGTAAAGTTGAAATTTCGTTAATGTACAGAATGAAGAGAAGGGGACCTAGAACGGTGCCTTGAAAAACGCCACTCGTGATCGGCTGAGGCGTCGAATAGCTATTACCTACTAAGACCTTCTGGCTGCGGTTAGACAAGAAGAACCAATGAAGTCAAGGAGAGGAGGCTGGATGCCGAGGGCTTCCAGTTTCAGGAGAAGACGTTTGTGCGGTACCTTTTCAAAGGCTTTGCTCAGGTCAAAGTAGATCACAACCACTGACTGTTGCTCGTTACGAAGGGAAGTGACGAGGTTAAGAAAAGCTAAGTGACACACTTCGCATGATCTCCCAGGTAGAAAACCATATTGCGAGTCGCTTAAAAGCTTGTTTTTTAGGCAAAAGTCGAGAATTTGATTAAAAATAAGTTTTTCAAGAAGTTTTGCGATAGCCGGGGTTTGTGAGTGCCTCGATAATTATTTACACCAGAACGAGATCCCAACTTGAAGACTGGAAGAATAATAGATGTCTTCCATGAGTCAGGAAAGAATCCGTTTAAAAGATAAACTGAGAATATATAGCTAAACAATCGGGGGAAGCTCGGCATTCTCTTGATAACTGAGTTTGGAATACCGTCATTTCCCGAAGAGTGCGAGTTTTTCAGACGAATTATTTGCTTACAAATAAATTCTAAAGATAAATCAATGGTGCTGATAACATTAATTGAGTGTGACTTAAACGACGGAACCGGATGTTTTGCAAAGAAAACACTAAACAATTCAGCCTTGTCAGAGGAATTTCATAACTTTGTTTAAAAGAATACCGACGAAAGAACAGTTAAGCAACATATTTTGCTGACGTTAACTCGCTGAGTGCTCAAGGTTCCCTCTGTCTGTCACGAGCAAGACGAACTTTAGAGGCTAATTCAAAAATCTCCATGACCCTTAGATACACAGATAACGATCTAGTAGACTGATTTTTCAACTGCTTCTTCAATTTCTTTAGTTTTGACAACGAAGAGGGAAGCAGAATCGTTTTTGAAAATCAGATCATAAATACGATTTTCTCTCGTTCGAGAGCGGAGCAGCTGAGTCAAATTAGAAAAATTAATATATTCGAGGAAGTCTAAAATCTAGGTGAAAAAACTTTCAAAAACAAGTCAATTTCAGGACAATTAAAATCTTCTGCGATTATTTTACTGTCAAAAGTGAACTCTGTAACCATTTTAAAAATTTTACAAAGTTTTTATCATCATCGAATGATGAATTAGGCGGTTTGTATATGCATCCGAGAATTGCCTTTTGTCGAAGCGACAGGACAATAGATGCAAAGCAGTAATTACCAGAGAATAACGTGGCATCTAGATCGAACCGGAAATTTTTAAATGACACTTTAATATGGAGAAGACAATTATCACCACACTTGTAGCATCCGAGGATGTCGAGAATACCACACATTGTGGAGTATATCACTAGGAACAGCTTTAGCCATATAACGTTGGCAGAATCTTCAAGCATTTAATCAGACACGCATGTATAGATAGAAGGATAGAAACAGTTTATAACGTAAGAGATCTATGTTAATAGTAACAAATTGTAGACAATAAAAGAGGAGTATAAAGATACAAACAAATACTGGGGATCTGTACAATCGATCCGTTTGGAGTGGGAGGTGGTTACGAATGATCAGTTAGATACCAGTGGGGAATGCAGCGCTGTTAGGAAATGCGGGTGAGGGTCATGAAGATGCTGATGGTCGGGGGCCTGCGAGCGGTACGATAACGGTAACGAGGGGAGGTGTCAGTGGTAGGGAACACCGGCCCTCTTCACAGACCATCCATTACACCATTCCCATCCGGGATCCGCGCGAAAGTGTTTATTGTCTATTTAAACAACTCTGTCGAAACTGTGGGTTTTTACACGCTTAATAGTACGTTCTTGACGGTAGAGATCATACTCGTCTATGATAATCAAAGAGTCAGAACTTAAGGGATGGGTTGAAGATTTATTTACATATAAAAATCAGGCGTCAACTCGAAAGAAACGGCTATAAGTTTGGTCATCTTATTAATAACTCAGCTATCATTAAGTAATAGGACGTCTTGTATAGTTCGAGTCGCCAAACTACAGCTATCGTTATTTAGAAAAAAAATTGGAGGTTGTTAATTAAGTTGGAAGTTATTGTTGTTTGGAGAGTAACTATCAACTGGGCCAGATCTATTGGCATAAGGAACGTCAGTATCAAAAGTCTGAGAGGGGTATATAAAAGGTGTAAGTTTATAATTTTCCGATATTGAAACATCATAGGGGTTAGGACCGGGATAAGTCTGTTGGTAGTTAAAACGGAATAGGGGGGAAGCTAGAAGGAAGATAGAGGCTGGTAGCAGAGGACAATCAGCAATACTAATTAAGTGCTGGGAAACCGAGTCATGTATAGCGGTTAAAATGGTTAAGATTATTTGCCTGTTTTAGAGACTTTGTTAACTTTGGAGAAGGCAGCGTGCGATTAGTTAGGCTTGCGCTAACTTTACGTTGGGTTTGGGTTGGACCTGACTTAGGTGCTATTATCAGGGGTATACTATGACCCTTGGGGTTAAGGGGCGAACTAGTTTGTGAACGTTTAAATAAGTTGTCTTCAAATTGAGATAACAGCGGATGTTTTATTTGAAAACGGGAAAACTGTTGGTCTAAGTGTATAAGACGGGGTAACGGACATTATAGCTGGGTTTGTGGCAGGGTTAAAGGCCCCGAAAATTGAATTTATCGGCCGTGGGACAGAGGGCGTTTGTGGATAAGTTGGAAATTAAGTAGAAGGTGAAGTGGAGGGACTTTTCGAACTGGACATCTAAGGAGATGGATTAATTGGTGCGTTGAGGTATGTAGAGCTATGACCAGACTTGCGGATAGTAGGGTGAGTAGTCGATGATCTAGTTGACAGGAGAGACCCATTTCTTCGCTCCACTGGCGTAAGATTTCGAGGAAGTAAGCATTTAGTCATTTCCAATTAGCGTGAAATGCGACCTCATTGAGCAAAGATTGCATCCACCTCGATTGTTCCTAACAATTTAACTAAGATAGGATGATTCTTGCTACGCGAATAGAGGTGTTTTGCTTTCACTATTTTGTAGTTGGAACCACTCGAGTACAGGAAGTTCATAGCAACTTCAACTGGGTGTCGGTGTATGGGCTCATTTCTTAAAAGAAAATTATTATTTCGTTTCTGCTTGTCAAAAGCCTCGTTGGTGCCCATGTTAAAAAGCGAGTCAAGACGTCTGCAGTCCTGAGAGGAAACATCAGCCATGTTACCATTGAACAGGCTATCAAGTATAAATGAAACAGATCCAATCTTCATAATGAAGTCATTGTTGTTCTGTAAAGTGGACAGATCAAGCTGTATAGCTTTAAATATAGGTTGCATATTTGCGTCAATGTTTTGCTACTAGGTGTAAGCAAGCAATGCTTCGGTCTAGAGGCAAATAGTTTGCGACGAATTGAGATTGTAGTTTTCATGTTTTGTTGAAAATATGTTTGCAATCTATGCAGGATACGCAGGATAAAATTTATGCTGATGTAGATTTCCAACTGGTTAATAGATTGACAATAAAAGTGGGTACTGCAAACAACTTATTGTTGGAACTTGGATATTTTTCAAAATTTCCATTTTAGTTCTATGTTTGTGCTTTCGAATTGAAATGCAGCAACCACTGGTAAATGCAGCTGTTTAAGGGTTAGGAATAAAAACATTTATTAACACTTGAGCCAATAACTTCAGCAAGAAACGAAGAAATGCGTAAAAATTTGAGAACAAGAAATGAGGCTATTTCGTTTGAAACAGTCCTAATAGCAAGCATATATCGACATCAATATTGCGTGGATATCGACATATTGAGATAGGTTTATCGAAAGAATATCGACTTTGGCCACTATTTCAATATTTTCCTTCTGTTGACATGTCGAAATACGGTGGCATGGACGAGAATGGGGTCGCAGCACCTTACCTACCAAAACGTGACTTAGCGAACCCACCCTTCATTTCGTTTAATATCCCTTTCATTAAGTTACCAGGCGTTTCCCATCCGCATCGTTCCTGTTTAATCGCGCAATACCATATCCGACAACTATGAAGAACATTATGTACACAAGAAAAGGCAATATATGCATTTTTTTAAAATTCAACAAAAATCTTGAAAACGTTGAGCGTAAAAACTAATATATTCAACTCCTATAACATTTAAAAAATTCTTTGGAGGCCTTGGCATTGACATCGAAGGTCCTGGGCTCCGATCTATAATGTAGGTATATTTTAAGAATAGAAGTAAGCTGCTCACCATTAAGGTTACCGAATGGTTACTTCGTTGACAACATTGAAAAGCGGCATCCAGAGACCACTTGAGGTGCCTCGTAAAGGCTGCCTCCACTTCGTAGAGGTCAGACCGGCCACCTCTGTTTCACTACATGTTGAGGTCTGCGCAGAGTAAGTACAGGTGATTATATAGAACCATAACTATGAGCACCTCTTACACTTTGGCACACAACCACCGACACAACCCAGATGTGACGCCTAGACGAATTATTAATATGAGTCATCCCAAATACCAACTGTTCACGGTAGTCTCTATTAAGCAGCCTGTTTTTCAGATCTTTAAATTCAGCTCTGTTGTAAATTTGCTACTCAATGGGACAGACAGGCGTTTGAAAAGTGTGCTGTTCATTTGTCTCGATGGTCACTCCTTTAATATCTTCACGTTGGCGGAGTGGAGCGCACAGCCGTTCAAACACCCTCATGGTCCATATTTGCCATTCGGCTATAGCAGCAGTTTCATGTAAAGTGGCACAAACTTACCATTTCGATGAGGCCGCTAGCTCGCAGGTATTGTTTCCCTGACGTTTTCGGTATCCATTTGCCTTTTTGGGGCTCCTTTTGAAAATGAGAATTATTCAGTAACTGCAACCTACGGGTGATAGCGATGGCTTTTTGTCCCAATGCCCCATCGTTTGTGAATCTACGTGTCCTTTTAGTCAGTTTTGTGAATCTATAATTTGGCCTACAACCATACAGAAAAAGTAGGACGTTATATAGAAAGATTGAGTATATCTCCTAAGACTATTACCACTTCATCCCATCAGTGTTCGCAAACCTCTAGCTACGTGGACTGTGCGTTTGTAGGGTTAACGAGCACTGTTACCTTAAGGGAAAGGATAGTTAGTGGGGTTAATGTTAAAAGTCCACACCTCTAATGAGCCTAGCCACCAGATATCAATTAAGTCTATTAAAACGAACAAAGTTTCTAAGGGGAAGCAAGTGAACTTTCTAATACGGGTCGGTAAAACTGCACGGCCCAGATTTTTACCCATTTTGCCCTCATAGAAGTGTATTTGAGAGGACCTAAGAGGATAGTCGAAGTTATCCGACAGTTGTGTGAACTCCGCAAATACTATGTATTTATGCCCATCAGATGTTACCAGTACATTCTATACACAGATTATTTTCTCCCCAATGCAATCAGCCATTGACAAGCGAGTTATCGATCCTCAAATTGGAAGTGACAACACACTTATCCTGCTCACATTTTGGATAATCCATCTGTATTGGACCACACCTATGCTTGTGAATAAATCTGGAGCTTTGCGGTACCTTTGCATAAAATATGCGCAAGTCTACCCTATTTAACCTACGATCTACCTTCAGCAAAGGCCGGGACGGCTTTCTAAACCATTTCCTCAGTCTCCCGGGGTGTCTCTCGAACAAAAAGGAGGAAAACGAGGAAAGAGGCCCATGGTGCTGCACGTCAGCCGCAATGTGCGTTATGCTGTGCACGTTGTACACCATCTGCTCTGGTTCAAATAAAATTTCATTTTTATGGGCGAACATCCGCAGTAGTTCTTTCGCGATCTTATTTCACCTACGGCTTGTTTACAGGATTCAAGCACGTCGCATGCCTTATCTTTTCCGGAATAAAAGCTACTGTAAAGACGGCGCTAATAAAAGAACGCACTATCATAGCTAGAATAGGCCAGAATTCCAACTAGGTCTTGCGAAACACTGGCAGTCCGTCAATTGCTCGATTAACTACGATCTCGTTCTCACCCTTATGCACTTATAGTTTTCTAGAGGCCCTTTAATTTGACTTTCCAGTACAATGTGAACATACTTACCACTTCCCATACTTTGACTTTAAAATTTACGACACCAGTAACAGCGTACGGCGGTCGGTTGACATGTCCAGTACCCGAGATTTGAATATCTCCAGAATACTACCTAGGGAGATATGAGCTAAATTCGATTTAATGGCCCGTTCCCTCATCCGCTCCCTAAGTACAAGCGACCAACGGTCCATTGACATGGTCCCCATCAGCTCTAAGGCGCCTGTTGGTAAGCAAATTGTCCTTCTCAGTAACTTCGCGGTATACTTGCGCTACCTCTGGCGCAATACACCGAACTGTTTTCTTTGAATCCTGTTTGAACATTTGCCAAGGTAATTAGAAAAAAGCAATAGGTATAGTAAGCAAAATAGTAATGAAAGCTTAAAACACAAGTGCGTCAAGGTTATGTAACAATTGCACTCACGTGTGTGCACGCCACGTCTGAGCAAATTGCAATGGCGCCTTTCGAGCGCTCGCGCAAGCAGCTCTATCAGCCAGCCGACCAAACAGAGTTCAGATTCTTAAAATCGATAGACCAATGAGCACGCGCAGTGCCTTATCTCGACACGTCGTGATTACAGTATATCTGGGCAATATCGACTGTTATTAGAGCTTATGAGATTGTATATTTCCACTTATTGTTAACTACATCAACCAAAGGTGTGTGCAGTTATTTAAGGATTAGAAATACAAAACTTTATCAACACTTAAGCTAATAACTTCAGCAAGAAACGAAGAAATCTGTGCAAAAATTTAAGCATGAGAAAGGAAGCTATGTCGGGTGAAAGAGTATGAGGCTGTATATTTCCACCTATTGCTATAGACAACAACCACACGTATGTACAGTTCTTTAGGGGTAAGAAATACAAATATTAATCAAAATTTAAGCAAATACCTTCGGCAATAAACGAATATATTTGAGTTTCTACTAAGCTTTTGAAAAAAATGAGCAGATTGGTAAAACAGGATCGAACGCTTCCTTATCCATACTGATGCACACCAAGCAAGTTGATGTCCACTCTATGCCTTATTACCTCCGTTTTTATTATCTTTTTCATCATTTTACAACAGATACTTGTACAACCCTCAGGTCTGGAGTTATTTTGGTAGGTTTGATCGCCCCTTTTATATGGGATACATGTCGGCTTGCTGCCAATCAATAGGAAAGTCCCAGCTCGCATAACAATTTCAATGATCTTGGAGAGTGGATAGACAGGCTGATCTGTGGGTTCATTCAGAAATGTTTATAATATACAGTTCAGAAAAGTCAATTTGTCATGCCGTATCTCTCATTGAGTTTTCCTTACAATGTCGGTTATGAAGGCCATCGTGTTACTTGTGTCGCTATACGCTGTAATTGAAGGCATAATTTCTCGTCAAAATCAACTTCCTCAAATAAACATTTTGCCATATCAGTCTTATCAAAAATCTTTTCCGGTTGAGTTTTGCCCTATTCATATCACCAAAAAATATTTTGGGAGTTTCCGTTATTCATTTGATTTTGTTTCACTCAAATGCTGATCATTCTCTATTCAACAGATTCAATCATAAAGTTTGCTGTTTTTTTCCAATCAGGGAAATGTTTTGATTGTTGAAATCTGATTCACTTTTTCCGGTCAGCTTTTTATTGTTAGGTTCCTCAGTATTTGCGATGTCGCCCAGTCGGGATGGGAAACCCATGGTCTCCTCTTAAGTAGGTCGAAGTCCTCTATCAAGTACCCCATTACGTTTTTCAGAAAACGAAGGTCAGCGTCATTAGATTTTTCATTCACGAATAATCTCTTTTACAATTATCTCTTTCCTCACTACACCGCAAAATAGAGAACACAACAGTCTCTCCAGCCAACGGTCGTGTAAAAAGTCAACCAGAAAATACAACTTTCGTAGATATCGATAAGGAAATATTTGGAAAAATAAACGGGACGTTTATTCGTTCACACCTAGAACATGGAGTTCAGGCGTGGCGACCGTAGCTGAAAAAAGATTAAAACTGCTGGAAAGGTACCAAAGCCCTCATGGTAAGACCTGGGATCGGGTTCAGATGCCGCGCACTCCGTCGAACTGGTAAATATATTTTACCATGTTGGTGCCCAGAATTCTTGAAAGCTGGTCTGAATGCAAAAAACTAGTAATAGTTCTCTTAAACAAAGAATAACTTCGTGAGATTTTACATTCTGGGATAGTTTTTTCCACATGGCTAAGGCGTTTACCAAAAATAATTGATGATACTTTACTGTGCGAGTTAATTGAAGAAATAAAAAGATATTGCAACGACTGCTGCGCCGAGGGTGGTCAAGCTGCCTCACAGTGGTAAGGGGATTAAATGTACGACTATTCAAAAGCTATAACAGTAAAAAGGAGTCCCTTCTGTCCTCGGCGAAACCATAAGGGATCAGTGTTCATAAGCCCACAGCGTTCTTGATACGACAGATGACGATGCTCCAATGATAAAATTCTTTTCGTACAGAAGTGCTGGACTGATTCTATTTTCTTCCGTTCAATATCATGCAGAAGGCTAAATAGAAACGAGCAGTATTCCACGCCAAGCCTAATGTACATTTGATAAGGTGGGGTCTAATATCGATAGTTTTAAAATTTCGGCGGAAAAACCTGGTAGTTCTGTGTGCTTTGGAGACAATCAGGGGACAGTGCTATGAAAGATGAAGACCATTGAAATCTGATATGAACAGATCCTTAACAACGCCAGGTACATTTAGATCGTGGCCATCTATGCTTAGTTGAGACTGATGGTCGTCGCCAACACCCATAACGGAACATAAGTGCCAAGAAATGGAAAGGTGCCATGTGCAGCACCACTGTGCAAAGGCCTCGAGATCATTTAATTATTTAATAGATAAAGCACTGTGTCATGATCTGCCGGCTTATATCGATAGGGAACTTTTAAATTTTCGGCATACATAAAGGGCCTACTATTCCGAAATAAACCTGGTACATCACTGACAAAAAGACAAAATAAAAGCGGGCCAAGCACAATACCCTGAATAACTTCACTCCTTACATGTGCCGAGTTTGAGATAACATTGGAGATCTTAACATGTTGTGTGCGAGAGCTCAGGTAATAAGATTTCAAGCTCAGAAGTTTACCACATATACCAAAAGAGGAGAGTTTCAGGAGAGGAAGGACATGGTCAACACGATCGAAGGCCTTGGTGAAATCGAAATAGACTATATAAAGTGCAAAGCCATTATCCCTAGATTGGAGAACGTGATCAAAGAAAGAGAGCTGAAAGGTAACACAAGACCTTGTTTTGAGTAACCCGTGCTGCATTGCACTCAGTAGGTTATTGTCGGTTAAATGATACATCATCTTATCTTTGATCAAGGTCTCCAGGATTTTCGAAGCTGCGGACAGTGTGTTGATTGGCCGAAAATCGGCAAATGACGTAGATTGGCCGTGTTTGAGAATAGGTAGAATTTGCAATTCCTTCCACATACTGGGTAAGGTTTCACTTTCCAGAGCTAGATTAAATATCTAACACAGAAGGGATGGGAAAATATCATTAGCATCCGCCTTTATAATACTGATCGGTACGCCATCTGGCCCAGGACTATGAGATTGACGAGAAAGTTGAGTGGCTATGGTTACGTCCCAGGGGATAAAAGTTATGGTTTCGAGGATGGCATCGGTCCAACTCTGGATGGTCGGAGGGGAGCGGCCGAATTTTCAATAAATGTTCTGGACAAGAAAACGTTAAAACTATCAGCCGTCAATTTCTCATCTACTATAGGATAGGGAGATAAACCTCATCCGTGACCTTAATTAATTTCTTACAGGCAACAAAACGAGAAAAAAGTGGATCCAATACTTCGTACAGCATACCAGTACAGGTGTTCACATCCTGACATAAAAAGAAATCAGACCAGTCGTGGGAGTTAAGATGTATCAATAATACTGCCAAAAGTGCTAATCGGAAATTAAATAAAAAGCTATATGTTTTGGAAAACGTTTCATCGGTTTCGCATTGTAGTGTAGAAACAACGATGTCATGGTCTGAGCTCCCATATGGGCCTAATGATGACACTGCCAAAGACAGGCAACCTCTTCCGAAGATTTGATCATGTATGCTTGATCCTGGGGTAGGGAAGTCAACAACCTGAGCCCACATGCCGATGTCTACGGCCTCGAGTAAGTCCTCGAACTTTATGGGGCCGGAAGGGACCGGAAACAATTGAATTTCAGGAAGGTTGAAATCACCTGCAATTAAGCAATGCTTAAAATGTAAGTCAGCTGCAGCGTGAATCGCTTGTGAGAGATAAAATTCAAAATCCTTACTGGTATTGGGCGGGCGATAGACACAGCCAACGAGTAAAGTGTTCCTATTTTTAAGGTGATTTGAAGCCAACAGATCTCTCCAACCCCGGTTAATTGTGGATGGTCTAAGGGCCGAAATGCCAGCGCTCGCTTAACAAAGATACAGCTTCCTCCACCACGGCTGTCGTGGTGATCATTTCGAGTACAATTATAACCTATAAGAAAGAGGTCGGAATCCCAGAGGAAGTCATACGGGCGGACACGATAGGCCCATTCAAATATAAACTGGATTTATATTTGCTTGAAAAATACCGTTCATTCTTACAGGAAGGCACTGCTACATCATATCAAAGCTCTGCAAATCCATACAGATAACAGGGAAGGGCTGTGCCTAGATTCCAGTTTTACAAAATTATTTCCTTTCTATGTGACTATGTTACTCACTAATTTATAGTAACATATGTATTTAACTGGAATATCTTGCGACGAGCTGAGATTTTCGTTCTCATTTTTGCTAGGAGGCTTCAATTTGGTCAAACTTAGGAAAAAGCAGGCGAACAATATTCTGCGACAAATGTTTTTTCCTTACTTACACTTTGACTTAGGAGTCCTACTTACTATGCCTAGGTCAAAGAAATTCTGACAGGAAAATTTCTGCCTATATTATCAAATATTTTAACATTTTAACTGCACACATTGTTATTTTTTTATTTCGTTACTAACGTTTGTTTGGACAGTGCCTTGTCGGCGCTAACCAAATATAAATTTCAAATTTCAAATATTTGACATAGGTAATCATCGGTCCTTTGGGATGACTGTGCCTAGATTTCACTGTTGCAAAATCATTTTCTTTATACGTGAATATATTATTCATTGCTTTGCAGTAACGTGTATTTCTACTGCAATATTGTAGGTAACGTTTTTCATAGGTTCTTAGAAGGCCTATTACCCTTAAATATACTGAACTATTCTGAACGAACTATCCTCTTTAATACTTATGGAACGTTAGTCCGTGGTGTTAGTCACGGAATCACGTGTCTAATTTAACATAATTGAAACTGAATTGACCAGTGAACACTGAAGAAATTCTTGTTCGAAGAACGTTTCTAATAGCGTGCAAAGCATAGATTTTCGATCAAACGTCATCAACACCGATTTCAAGAAGGCGTTTCACAGTTTCCCACACAAACTTCTCATCTACAAATTATCTGAAATTGGCATAGGAGGAATGCTGCTGACTTGGATTGCAGATTTTCTTATAGCAATATTTCAAACTGTGTGCATCGATTCCTCGAAGTCAACACCTAATCCAGTTCTAAGTGGTGTCCCCCAAGGCTCTGTATTAGGGCCGTTACTCTTCTAAGTGTACATCAACGACTGTGTAGAAGACTTGGATTTTTTTAGAATTTATATTTGGTTAGCACCGGCAAGGCACTGTCTAAGCAAACATTAGTAACGAAATTAAGTTATGGCAATGTGTGCAGATAAAATGTACAAATACATAACTTGTCCTGCTATGTCAACAGTTAGCGATGTTTTATAATTAATGGTGAACTAGAAAAAATTGGCAGTGAAAAAAACTCCTACCATAAAAATGGAGGCAGAGTTCAAGAAGCCTTCATTTTTTAATAGAAGGTAGGAGAAAAAAGCTGCTTAGGAAAAAATGGTCAGGTGGTAGAGTAGGGTAATACGGTAGTAGCATTTCAGAATGAGATAATGAAACGTTGAGGTGATTCGTTCTTGATCACTTAGGCGTATGAAACAAAATATCACGAAAATGCGTCAATGAACTTAAGTCCTCAGCATCTTAGGATCCAGAGTTGAATTCTGATGATGGTTATTGTCCAAAGAAACGGTAGCAATTTAGACTGTGGACCACTGAATGTGTACGTCCGAATGACGTCATCGTTTGAATGACTGGTGATATAAGGAGACATCATAGGTCATGGGTTACCCAAGGTAGCGAAAATAGAGTTTCAAGAGGGTCACTTAAATTCCCGATGGTCCTTTCTCCGAGTCATGGGGAAAGCTACTGGGAAAAGATGAGGAAAATAAAAGGTTAATAGAATCAGTGATGAGATAAATGTGCAGTCTTCGCTTGAATGCAGATAGACTAGTTAACCACCTTATTTCAATTGGCAAGTTATGCCAAAGAAAACTATACCTAGAAGCAAAGAAGAGAGAGCGTTTAAACGTGGAGGATGCAGGGGGAGGTATAATTAGTGCAGAATTTCTTAGGTTATAAGGAAGACTAACGGGGGTAATGACCGAAAGCTTGGGGAGAGTTGAACTATTATTTAGTCGGAAAAGGAGACAAAAGCCTGCTTCAAGTCTCCTGACCCAAAGAAATTTTAGCTTGTTGAGTAGGAAGTAGTTGAAAGAGTCGGAAATAAGTTTTTTTGTGAAATGTCTTTGGACATTTTCAATTTTTGAACGGCTAGATTCGTTCATTAAACCGAAGAAAGGACAGCAAAATTCAAGAATGGGAAGTACAAACATACGATAAATTCTTAATTTAATTTCAGGAAGGTAGAAATTATAAGAAATAAAGCCGCAAATCTGAGCAGTTTTGGCCGTAATTCTATCGGCATGAGGCGAAAGATCTAATTTATTGGTGTAGCTTAAGCCCAAGTCCTTGATGGAGGAACATTCAATCATGGGGCAACCTTCAAAAATAAGAGGTTGCGGCAGCCTTACAGGCCTAAAACTCATGTAGCGCCACTTAGTAGGTGAAAACTCCATTAGCCATGTGGAGCTCCAGGCCGAAAGATAGTCTAAGTCTGAATTAATTTGTTCTAGGCACCGTTCGGTCATAGAGTTAGAGAAGGAATACACGCATTTGAGGTCATCAGCATAAATAAAGATTGAGAATGTTTAACTATCGATGAAATATCATTTATATACAGTAAGAACAACAAAGGACCTAATACGGTACCTTGAAGGACACCACTAACAATGAGGGTAGCATTTGAGTATGAGGACCCTACTAAAACGTTTTGCTTTCGATCATTTAGGTATGATCTAATAAAGTCAGTAAGGGGACTACGAAATCCTATAGCTTCTAGTGTAGCTAGAAGTCGTTTATGAGGCACTTTATCGAATGCCTTACTAAGATCAAAATAGATAACTACCACAGAGAGATGATCATTACGAAGAGAGGTTAGTAGATTTAGAAAAGACAGGTGGCAGGTTTCACATGAGCGGTCCGGTAAGAAGCCGTGTTGGGAAAAGTTGATAATTTGATTGCTTATGCAAAAATGCGTGATTTGTTTTGCAATTAGTTTTTCGAAAAGTTTAGCAAGAGAGGGCGTTTTATGAACACCGCGATAGTTATGAATGTCCGAGCAGGAACCAGATTTAAAAACTGGTATTATAATAGAAGTTTTCCAGTAATCGGGGAAGAAACCATTTTCGAGAAATACTGAGAATAAATTGCTTAGTAAGGTGGAAAATCCCTTAACTGTTTAATAAGTGAGTTTGGAATGTTATCAGTACCAACCGAATGGAAATTTTTTAGGTGAGCTATTTCCTTTTGAATACATGAAGGCGAGAAATTAATGGTTGTTAGAAGCGAATTTGAAAGCAGAGGAATTGTGGGAGTGGGGCTAGTTTCAGTGGTAAAGTGGTTGGCAAAAAAACGAATTTAACAACTCTGCATTGCCCAAATCGTCTGTTACAATTTTTTTTTACAGTCGAGTAAGGACGGAGTTACATTCAGACGCTTAGACGATGACCAAACATGGAAGATATGAACAACAGATTTGGATGAATTGCCATCACTTAGTGCCCGAGACTCCCTACGCTTATCTCTCGCGAGCCTAATTTTCGATGCTAATTCAAATATTAGTGCAATCCTTAAATGAACTGACAAAGAGCTTTTAGATGAATCTTTAAGTTGTGTTCATAATTTTTTAAGTCTGTTCTGGAGAAAATGTGGAACTGTAGAAGAAGCTGTATTTGAATTAAAAATCTCAAACGGGATTAAAGCCTGGATTTGTTCTGTGAGGCTCTGCAATAGCTCACGGAAAAAGTTTGGATCGTTGATTGCAAATATGCTATGCCAATCTAGATTGCTTACGAAATTATTTATCATTTCATGGTTTGTGTTAGCAAAGTCGAGGTTAATGCATTTAACCTCAGGCTTCGTAAGAAGGGGGGACTGGAAAACAACAGTGAATTATTGCGTGATCACTTGTGAAAAGATCATGATGAAAATCCATAAAGAGAGGGTGGACATCATTTGTGAAAATTAAATCTTAAATGTTGTCACTTCTAGTAACTGATCTGACCAGTTGGGACATGTTTGAAAAGTTTATAGTATCGACCGATTTTTGATGTTTAGGCGGAGAGGAATTTGCCTGCCAGTCAATGTCTGGCAGATTGAAATCGCCTACTATTATTTTGACATCAAATTGAGTGTCTGCAACTTTTTCAAATAGTTCACAGCGCTCGCTTTCATTGCCAGAATAACACGGAGGATTATAGAAACAGCCAATTAACGCTTTTTTATTGTGAGGGGGGATGACTGAAGCAAAGCATACATTTCCAGAAAAGGACGAAATGCTCAGCTGAAAAGGGAAATGTACAAAGAATGACTTAATATAAAGGAGGCAAACACCGCCACGATTTCAGCGCGGTCTTGTCGGTACAAATTGAAATTATCTATAGCAAGCGTTGAGTCAGAAATAAGAGAGTGAGCCCAGGATTCAGTGATGCACAGCACATCTGGATCAAGCTCAAAAGCTACTGTTCTAAGGTCAGCCATCTTATTTATAACTGATCTCGCATTGAGTGAAACTAAACTGAAAGTATTCCTGAGCTCCATGTTACGCTCATTTATATTTATAAAAAAGGAAGATTTGGTGGTGGAGAAGAAAACTGGAGAGAAGAAACAAAATGTGGGAAACCAAATTGCTCTGGTCTGCAATTTGTCGAAATGTTACTGTTAAGAGCACTGAGATTATTATACAATAGAATCTTTGGATGAAAACCTTGCAAAGGAAGGCTATATTGTGGCGTTTGAAAGATAGGGGTGGCCTAGAAATGAGATTTTGAGGGAAGTTAGCATAAATTGGCGGAAAACGTGCATTTGAAAAAGGAATAAATGATTTCGAAAAACTGGTAACATAATTAGAAGCGTTAATTATTTGGGGATTTCGGCCACCTTTTGGGTTGGGAAGGATGCTAACATAAGCGTTCGCAGCTGTTTTAGATGCTGAGGGGTTAGCAGGTTTCCCATCGGTAATGACATTACTGATTTTAATGCCTGAATTAGCCAATGATTCAGATTTACTAGGAGTTTTCTTAGGTTTAGTAGATTTGGCAGCTATAGCAGGCATGGTTTGCTTGGGATGAGAAAGAAGTGGCGTTGACACAATTTCACTCAAACCAGGAACAAGGTTAACGGGTGAAGATTCAGCTGGAATCGAAATTCCTGTCGATCCGGAGGCCGTGGGCTTGCATTAGCTGCAGGACAAACCTCTGAGATAACGTTTGCTATTGAAGGTGTAGACGAAGGCTTCTTGTTTGCTAATGAGGGTGAAACCCGACGTTCCATTGGGGTTATATCCCTACAGATAACAACTTGTTTTTTTTCAAATATTGAGCTGAGTGCTCATGCTTAGAGAAAATAAGGTCAACTTCAATCGCTGAAAAACGTTTGACCAGAACTGACGGATTTTTGCTACGGGAAGACAACCTTTTAGCTTCAGCGACTTTAAAGTTAAAGCCGCATGAGTAAAGGAAATGAAATGCAACGTCCGGGGGGATTTTACACTTGGGAACGTTTTTTAAAAGAAAATTGAAAATTCTCTTATGTCGGTCAATTGACTCGGTACTGACCATGTTTATAAAAGGCTCTAATTTCACGCATTGTTTAGAAGTGAGTGAAGACAACTTTCCCTCAAAAATAGTACCAAGGATCGTGAAGAGAGAACCATATTTAGACATGAAGTTATTAAAGTTTTCCAGGGCGTCAAGGTCTAATTTCTTCATGCTAAAAGATGGTTGCTCTAGTGGAAGTTTTACGCGAAGTGGATGTTTGCGTCTAAGCACTGACTGCGGTTTCATATTGATTTTAAAATATAAGTATTTTTCAAATCGATAATACGAAAGGAAAATTGTCACTTGTGACGTTTTGCGGAATAAAAGATGTAATATTTGAAATATATGTTTTTAAGCAAGGCACTGCAAGCAAAATATCTGCTAGGTAACGAGTTTAAACTGAAAAATAGAATTAGCGAAGAGGCTATGCAGGATGAAAATTATATCAACTGGTATACCAGTTACTGCAAATTATTCTTCGCTGGAAATAAGGTAAACTTACAAAATTTCAACTTTATTTCTAGAATTAACCTGTATATTCCGTCCTTTTGACGTAAATCTGCGAGAACTTTAATGAGGCTATGTAGGGTGAAAAAGTTTAAAAACTTTATATTTTACCCTTTTGCAATTGCAATAACTGCAAATGTGTGCAGCTGATAATGAGGTAGAAATACAATAAATTGTCAATAATTAAGCTAATATTTTCAACAGGAAACGAAGAAATAGGTTTAAAATTCGAGAATTCACTTATCTTCAAATTTGAACCAACCGCCTTCGACAGAGCCGTCATGTTTGCAGACAATGTTAAATTGTGGAGGGTCATCAGATCTGATGCCGATGGGCAAGCACTTCAAGAGAGTCTCAACCATCTTAGCAGCTGTTCTGCTCGTTGGCTCTTAAATTTTAACGTTGGGAAGTGTGTGGTCCTAAGACTCCGTACCAGAGAGACCAGTAGGGAGGATGATTCCTACCAATACCTGCTCAATGGGCAGCCCCTTTCGATTGTTGAGGAACAGAAGGACCTCGGTGTTCTAATAAACTCCTCACTCAAACCATCTTTACAGTGTGTAAAGGCAGCTTAACGCGCAGCACAAGTTTTATTTGCGCTCAGACGTGGATTTTTGCAGATTGATAAGGAAATATTCCGTAAAACCTACGGAGAATTTGTTCGATCTTACTCGGAATATGCCGTCCAGGCCTGGCGTCCGTGGTTAAAGAAGGATTATCTGCAGCTCGAACGAGTACAGGCGAGGGTTACGAAGATGGTAAAGAATCTAAGTCATCTGCCTTACGAAACCAGACTAGTTGAAATTGATTTGTTTCCTCTTAATTACTGGCAACTACGGGATGACCTCAACCAAACCTACCGTATTATCAGAAGCCGCGAATGTGCCCTAGAATTTGCTGACTTCTTCAAATTGGCTGAGACGGAACATCTGCGGTGTCATCCCTTTAATCTGCAGAGGAAGTTGGTCCACACGGACGTCCGTCGGAACGCCTTTTCCCAGAGGGTCGTTGGTGCATGGAACGGACTCCCTCATGAGGTGGCCCTTTCAAAAACTGTTGGCACATTTAAATGCAAACTGGATACTCATTTCCTGAGAAACTATTGTACATATAATGAAGCTTGTGTCAGTTGTGGCAGCTTATGCCTGGCCCACACATATCGATGACCTTAGGTTTTCCTTTGTCAGAGTTATTGCTGTAAACGTTTATTATTTTATCATTTTTGAAAGTGAATAGGGAGCTTAAAGGCAAAAGCTAAATTCCCTCAATAAATTGACTTAAAGTGTATCGTGACCGTTCTTCCCCTCTTTGAGGGTTCTTTAAACAAGGACAATATTGAGATTTGATTGCTTTGACACACGAGTATCCATTGAGCTTTTTCCAACCCATGTTTTTGAGAAGGTTCAGTCATGATAAACTACATATTATGTCGTATAAATATTACGTTCCCGTCTTTTCTTCGTCCATTTTGTTCATGGGATAACATGAAAATGGCAATGCCTACCTTCTGCGTCCTTTATCTGCTCATTTTGTCACAAAGGGTTTGCATAGCATATCATAGGCAGTCAGCTTACCGTATCAGAATTGGTGGATTCCATACATTGCAGTAGGCCTGGCGGATAACTTGAATCAAATGATTAAACTCACGGCTCCAGGTGGGAGCCTTGTAGCTATAGCGTTGGCTGTACTGAAACCTCCTTCATGCTTGTGTGGGCTCAAATCCCACCGAGGCTACCAAGTTTTTCGCAAGTGACTTGAATTAATATACCATACTGATAGCACAGGTACAGTCACATGTTTTGCCGATATTTTGCGGCTGCACGACACAGCTGGGAGGGATTCGGTTAACCAATGGGTCTGATAATGTTTCAAAAAACTTTAAAACTCAGACCTACATGAACGTTAATCCAGATGGATTTACTACAAAGAAAAGATAAATTTCTGAGAAAATGCACAATAAAAATTTCATTTAATGATCTTTAGCCACAGTCAATGAGTCGAGTTCGAAATTGGTCATGTTTAATTTGATATCATGGAAAATGTTTATTAAAGTTTGCAAATTTAAGTACATCCTTATCAACTTATTTGGTTGTTTCAATCTCTGGAAAATTTTTGTTAGTTCTTGTACCTTAAACTATTGCTGCAGAATTCGTGTGATGCATCCAATCTACTGGCCAATCTTGGATCTGCGATTTTGTGCTGCAACTGAAACTGTTTTTGAACGTTAGCTGAACCAGATGACCTTATAAAATGGGCACTCAATTTTTACCACTTGGTCGTCTACTCTCTTCAGATTCTATTTGTCTATGCTCTGAAGCTTTTTATTTTCCTTTTGTAATCGATTGTTTTTTTTCGTAGCCTGGACATACGATGCGAGCTGAGGTCCACCTGTCATTTGCTTTCCAAGACCACATTCAGCATTCTAGTTTACACTTCATTTGCGTTGCTTCCACTTAAAGGCCCCAAACTAAAGACTTTTTGGAGTTCAAACTGCACACCAGGTTCTTGGGTGCCATTCCATGAATTGCGGAATCAAACGTTATTTGTGACTGCATTTCTTCAGGATCTACCCAAAAGACTCTGAAACACGATATGATTTTTCAAGGAAAAATTTGTTACTTCTTGCCACCTGATAAATGGACGGTTAACTGAGATACAGATGCTGAATCTATAAAGATTCTTCAATAAACAGATAAGGTGGCAGAAATATCCAGCAGTCAGACTTGTACGATGTATGTAACAATTCAACCTTTGTTGATACTTCTGCTTCCACGGCTGAGAGCAGATTAACGTAACACGCTGCCGGCGTTAATTTTGCAAACGAGTGTACATAGAACCCTGTACTTCTCGTGTGGATGATCTCCGGGACGTGGATGAACTCGCAGTACCGGAATATCTTGAAAGCTATAGAACCATCCACCGAAATTTGAAGAATATTCAATACCTTCTTGAATAATTTCAAACTAATGCATATTCTATACTAAGATAGAAACTAAAATTCCTTAACAAAAAGAACTAGAAATCTGAAGATGGGAGGAGTTGTGCAGGAATGTTCTTTTGCAGCTCAGCGAAAACAACTGTTCACAGCTGAGAGTCGATCAGAACAAGCGACCTGAATGGCCAAATGGTAATGAAAAAAGAATGTTAACAGAAAGTATAAATTATGACAGAAATTCTGCAAGACTATACCGAAAGAACCTTTTATCGATAAAAAAACAGAGTAATAAACTTAGAATCATAACCCTTTTAACAAGTAGGGGATTTAGTAAGAATTTTCCACAAAATGAAACGTGGAATCAAAAATTATTCCACATCTATATCCGCAGTGGTAAAATGAATAGGCATCCAAATCTGACGATAGGAATAGGTGGTTCCTTTTTTAAACCTTCCACGCACCTGGTTGTTTGCATTGGCCAAAAGAAGCTAATTTCTCTTGCGGTCGAGAGTGGGGATCCCAAGGGTTCAGTACTATGCCCAATTATGTTCCTCATATATAAATAAAAATTGTATATTTAAGGCCCAGAGGGCCCCATCATTATGTGGAGGATTGGGTCAGAAGTTGAACTGGGAAGCATCAGCGATTGCCAACGAAATGAAAATCCATAGTTTAATCCAGAGACCTGTCAACGAATGTAGACAGCACGTAAACCTTAGTCGGGTGCAGGAGTGGTCGGGCCGTTGACTTTTTGTAAGTCAAAGTCTACAAGTGTACAATACTTCGCTTAGGCAACCCAGCCAGATCCACTGAAAGTAGAAGCTACATTCTAAATGACGCACATTTGAAAGAACTAGAAACCGGAAAGGGCCTCATTGCGTTACCGATTATATCCTTGAAACCGTTCTGTCGTCACTCAAGAGAAGCAAAGAGCACAGTGTCAGTGTTGCACGCCATCAGGACCGCCTTTGTGAATGTTGATGAAGATTTATTAATCAGAACTTTCGCAACGACCATTTATGCCGAATTTGGAATATTCTATATAAACCGGGAGACCCTGGGCAGTTGAGGGATAGAACAGTTTCAAAGGAGTTCAATGGACAGCAACTAAAATGGTTAAGAATCAAAACTCCTTTTCATGAGCAACCTGCCTAGCAAATCTTTTTATGTTCCCTTTGACTCATAGCAAATTGTGCAGGGGTCTCCTACAGACATAACGCATTGTTAAGGGATTGTATTGCTGCCTGGCTTGTGACGAAATTTTGGAATTTGCTCCCACAACCAACGTCTGGGTCTTCCATTAAAACTGCGCATTAAGCAGTCCATACTGGATGCGCGCAAGTTCTCCCTCTCTGTTAGAGGGGTCAAACAATGAAGTACCCTCCCTGCAGATGTTGTGATGTCACCATCACTGGAAAGCGTTAAAATGAAACTTGACTTATTTTTGTTCCAAAATGAGCCGGCACGATGAGGGCTTTTCTTAGCTTTTGGGACTCACGCCCAAATTTTAACAATTAGTGTGCTCTCTGAACAATTTAAACGGCATTTTTTACGTAAACCACACTAAAGTTCACGTTATACGTAGGGTACTCAAAGGCTCATACTTATTCCCTCAATAAGCTGCATTTATTTAATTAAAAAAAGACGGCCTCTTTTTCTCAGAAGACAACAGGGACGGGTCGCAAAAACCCGAAGGGGAAGATGTCAAACTCACTGAAAAAGAAATCGAAGGTACAAAATGAAATTTATCCATATATGCCAATGCACGAGCTAAACGAAACACGGCAGATAAGGATTAACGAAAATAGTCACCAGGCCACATGTGCTTCGCCAGAGGCAAATAAAGAGGAGTTGTCACCCACCGAAAGGACGACTAAAAGTAAACCAACAGTGGAAGTACCTACCCTTACGACTGCCCAAGCTAATGGTGTTGAATGCAGTTTTGGGGAAACCCCAACATCTGCCAGAAAAATTATTTGACAGAACCCTCTGGACAGAGGTGTTGTGGATCGGTCACAATGCGTTATAATCCATGGGTTTCGTGAGTCAACCAAAGAAAACACCAGGTGTAGAGTAAGTGAAGATATAAGGGCCTTGCAGGAATGTTTGAGTGAAATAATAAGAGAAGATGAAAGACAAGGGGTTTTCAAATTGTTCCCACTAAATTTTACAGATGACTAAAACTCTCGAATAAATAAATCAAGATATTTAAAGGATATTTGAAAAAAAAACTTCAGAGAGATCTTCTACTCGAACGGTTAGACGGGGTCACAGAGGTATTTTTTGCAACCGTACAACTCTTTGCAAGAGAAAATGAAATGGAGGGCGTTAAAAGCGGAATTGGAGAACTTGAAAGAACAGAAGAAAAAGGGACTGGTAATAAGGAACTGAGTGTTCGAATTATAGTACATAAAACCCTACTGCGGAATACGTCCGTCATTCTGAGGAAAGTCACACTGTCGGGCAGCTAATTAAATGTAAAAACCTACAGTTGCCGCAAACGACGAAGGTGGCGAGATAGCCGGGTTGAAACCTACAACTAAACTAAAATTTAAATCTACCAGCGTCTAAAGCCTAGTACCTAAATAAGATGACCTTAAGATATACGTTTGCCAAACTTCACCAGATATAATCTCCATAACTGAAACGAGGCTGACCACGAAGGTGGACGATCGCGAAGTTAATTTCCAGGTTTTTAGTTGTCCAGAAAGGATAGAGTGGGACGTCAAGGTGGGGGTGTGCTTACTTATGTCAGACATGGCCTGCTGGTGTCAGAGAAAAACGGAAAAGTTCGCGTGCGAAACTGAAGCCATCTTGTTCACCATCCGAACGCCCGGGTCCCAAGCAATTGAGATCCTGATGATCTACTGACCACCGAGTAACGATCCACAGTCGGACAGTTGTCTGATAGACGATTTAGAAGCGTTTGCCAATCAACTTGAATATCGATTGAAAGCTGAACTCAGCACGAGGCTCGGAATTGAACTTCGACCACCACCTCCTAGAAGAAATACACAATTGCTTCCTAACTCAACACGTCTTGCATCCAGCCAGAATTTGCGGGGGGCAACAAGCCAATTGTTTGGACTTTGTATTGACAAAATCTTCTGACAGCGTCGATGTTGTGAACTGTCTACTCCACTGGGAAAAATTGTCCACGTAGTCCTACAGTGGGAATATTCACTCTTCTCTGTCCCCGATCGACGTACCACAGTCAAACGCAACATATAGCGTGGAGATTTAACCCAAATGAAAATTGATGTATGCCGTTTATACTGGAATGAAATATTCACTGGGTGTATTCTCGAGGATTGCTTAGAATTTAAGGCCGTATTACAATGACTTATCACCAGCTACAGTCTTAACTCGAAAAATAAGATAACCAAAAGGGCCAAATTTCTACCAACAACCCTGAAGAGTGAATTAAACCGCAATCGAGAGCTGTGGAGAACCTATCTAAGGGAGAAGTCGTTCAAATCGGTGACAAAGTACAAGATGCAGAGAAACAGGGTTAAAGGCCTTGTTCATAAAGCCTGCCAAAGTTTGGAGTGGAATCTGATAAACTGTGCAGTAGAAATCCTGAAGGTCTTCTACATCTATATTAGGCATTGCACTCAAAAGAAAGACCCCATCCCTTTTTTAGAAATGGATGGAGGTTTTGAACGTTGCGAGGATGAGGAAAAGGCTGCGCATCTATCTCACTTCTTTCAGTCAGCTTTTACGAAAGAAGCGGATCTAATCGATGATAACTGTAGTGTGGAAGAGATCCTGACAATTGGCTCAGTGTTCATCACAGAATATATTGTTCTGCATGAATAACTGAAGCTGAAGGAAACGAAATTGCCATGCCTTGATGTAATACAAACACATTTTTTGAAGGAGTGGGTCGTAGAGTTGACAGAACACTTGTGTCTACTCTTCCAGGGATCCCTCGCTGCAGGCAAATTGCAACTCGATTAGAAGACTTTGTGGATTCCCTTGATATACAAAAGTGGCAGCCGGGCTACCGCAAATAACTACCGGCCGTAAGTCTCAACTCCATTTGTTGTAAGATTACGGAGCGAATCCTCAAATGAGAAACTCATGCAGTTTCTGGAGCGGTATCATGTTCTCTCTAACGCACAGTATGGATTCCGCAGAGGAAGTTCTTTCTTAACCACTTGTCTCTACTGTCTGGAACGATGGATCTGAGCGGTTGATGAAGGAAATGGGGTGCATGCAGTAGACATAGACGTCGAGAAGGTCTTTGATAGAGTGCCTTACCAGCGTCTCCTATATAAACTCAACCTTATTGGGGTAAGTGGCAAGCTTCTGAAGAGAATCGAACACATCTTGATTGGGCGATCTAAGATAGTCCGCCTTGACGATCAACAATCGGCGGAGATGGCGGTTAAGAGTGGGGTTCCCCAGGGCTCCGTCCTTGGCCCTATCCGCTTACTTATATACACTGATGACAACGAAACTGGGTTGAACTCTGATACCACCATGTTTGCTGACGACATAAAGCTTTGGAAGGTTATCAACAACGAAGTTGATGGAGCAAATCTACATGTGAACTTGCATCGAATCGATGAATCGTCTAACAAATGGCTCCTACCATTCAATGCTACCAAATTCAATATTATGCGAATCGGCAGAACCACTTCTGTGCACCAGAGCATGTACTATCTGAACCACACACAGCTACCAGAGGTAGAGGCTCAGAAAGATCTAGGAGTATGGATCATGCACTCACTGATACCATCGTACCATTGCTTGAAAGTAGCAAAATCCAAAACATCAAGCTTGTGTGGAATTAATCGGGCGTTCGCAAAGTTCAACGAAGAGTGCTTTAATAAGGTCTTCGGGATGTTCGTGCGGTCACAATTGGAATTTACCCAAAAAAGCCTGGAGACCGTGGGCTGTCAAAGACTACAGCACACTTGAGAAGATCCAAAGACGTGCAACCAAGCTTGATCGAAGTCAAAACTACATGCCTTATGAAACACGATCGTCCTATCTTGATCCGTTTTCTTTGGACTCTAGACAGCTACGCGGCGACCTAATGCAAGCGATTCGCATGTTGCGGAATGAGGATTGTTACCTTGCATCTGGCGCCTTCTTTAAGCTGCCAATCACCACTTCTTTAAGAGTACATTCTCTCAAGCTAAGTGTGACTTGTGCAAGGCTGGAAATAAGGAGGTTTTTCTTTTCTAACAGAGTGATTAAGGCCTGGAATGCTCTGCCTGTAGACATAATCGTGTCCCCATCCGGGGAGATAATCCTTTGTCCAACGTGCATTATGTGTCAGCGTTTTTAATTTTCAATGTCATTTAAAATCACTAGGGGTTCAAAGGCATCGCTTAGCCTTCCCATCATAAAACTGAACTGATCTGATAATGCACGTTAAAATTCACTTCAGATGAAGTGGACTCTGAAGTGAATGAACATGATATGGCGCGATTAAGGATCTTAATGTACAGTTTAGAACAGCTTAACTCATGAGGACTACATTTTGAAGTTTTAATTATGTTCAAGCCATGAATTTGTGTTAAAGCTCTTACACTCTGTAAAAGTCTTATAATGCGCCGATTTCTTATGTGAACATTCAAGAGGATTCTCACTACAAATGGATAGCTGCAAAATGCACGTTTATTCTCCTCAGCTTTATAAGCTTTAGACTGATTTGCGGGGATGTGCGAGGAAAACTCAAGCTACTGTATAGCAGGATCTCAAAGGTGCTTAAAGCCGCTGGACCCTTTGAAGTATTGTTTTTATTTATCCTGAACCTCTTATATATAGGCGCTCTTTTGCATCGGCGATTTCTTTGGGGAAGATACCAAAGACTTGGAGTACTATTCAGATAATCCTAATAATGGTATTTAAATCTGTTAAATCATGCGTTAGTGCCTATATCTACATTCATCCTTTCACCAACGAGCCCGCAGGCCATGAGTTATATTAGTGACCTCAATGGTTGTGAAATCTGCCCCAACATAAAATTTCTAGGTACCCTTTTGTTTTATTAGTGTACATCTTTAGACAGGTCAGCATGGGACATATTCAACACTGTCTGGCCTTCGTATCGTGTACGTCAGTTTGAACTTCGATCCCGACGCGGGATCAGCTTCGTGGTCTTCTGAATTACCTGGTTTGGATTCTGACCCCTCCTTCAGTGGCGTTGACCTTCTCCTTACATGTCAATGGCCTAAGTATATTGTTTCTCCAAACGATAAGATATTTGATTCCGTCGAGACCCTTTCTTCTGTAGCAATGTCACACATAGCTCAAGCTGTCAAACCTCGTTACCACTTCGCTGCTTCTGCCGGGTTGTTTTATGAAAGAAAACCTTACAGGTACGTAGATTCTTCCCACTTTTTATTGGTTTTACTGCAAATAACTCCAGGATTGAGGCTGCTTTGTTCATCTGGGAAATATCTATTAGATTAAATCTCTGGCTTATAGCCCGCAACCTGGACTCCTTTTTACCCACCCAATCTATCGGAGTGTGAGAAGCTTGTGTTTTAAGACTCATGCATTTGTTCTACTATTAAACCACCAGTTTCTGTTTTCGTGAAAACACCTGCCAGCAATATACCTAAGGATCACAGAATCAACTGATTCCTCCTCCAGTCATGGAATGCCAGAAATACTATTAAGATCCATATAACTTTTATCAAGGGCTTGACAAAATTGTAATTTATGCACCATCGCCTTGCGTCGTTATTTTAAAAAGTGCATTTTCTTAGACCTGTGGCCTGCCCCACACCGGCAGATAAGATCATGCTGGCTAATTCTTCGTTGTATACACAGTTGTCCGAAACCACTAAAAAAAAGTCCGTATAATACTTTTTGGGGAAATTTATTCCACTTGTTCTCTGACAGCTGCTTTGTGCGGAGTTCACTTCTTGGTACCTGTTTTTTTGGATATTAGCGCTTAGAAAGGTGCTCTCAGGACAATAATGTGGGTGCCGCTGCGGGTGTGAATAGCATAATCTTTGCCATTCATACTTCCTTCCATACGAGTGCATGGCATGCGCAAGCGTTTTGGCTGGTAAATCTACGGTTTTATTCAAAAAGCAAATGGAATCAAGCGTGCTTCAGTATTCATCTTGAATTCCTTCTTGCACGCTGACCATAATTTAGCCTAAGAACTGTACCCGCACGCTGATGCATTACGTCCGTGCTGCGCTAAGTCGGTCGCGAGGTATTGTTTAATTATGCAGTCGGTTTATTCGGGAATTTTCTGTAAAGCATCAAACTCTCATCGAGCTTCCTCGCAAAACGGGTGTTACTAATTCTTGTTCGATTTATGTTCTTTATATTCCTGTCATGAAACCTTATTTGACCTGCTTTATATATGGACCATTTATTTTAGAAACCATCGGGTCTTGCGGGAAAAAGAAAGGCACGTTACCCGCTTTATTGGCCTTGCGGAAGTTGGAAACAAAGAAAATCTCAAAGTACGTCCTTTTGTGTCTGGGCCTGCTAAGAGCCGGGGGTTGTGTCGTATGCTTTGACCTTCTGTACTCTTAAATAGTAGGCTGTCTGTGTCCCCCTAAAAGGGCTTTGGGTAAGATGCACTGGACCAAGACGGGAGCTAGATCGAGGTGCGGCAGACGTTATTCGGTTTGTGCTTCCATAAAAAAAAATGCCGAACATGGAGGCCTGGTGGTAAGCGTATATGCAGGCTCACGCCACGCAAGCCATCTGCGCCCAATCCCGCCTCTGGTCTTCTTGAATCTGTCTTGACACCAGGCATAGGTGGATGAGGGAAAAGAGAGTGAAGTAGAGGCAGTGGAATTCTACTATCTTAAAACTACTCCATGTGCAAGTCACCATCCCGTGGAGCAGATGATGGATCTCGTTGGAATCGACGGTTGAACTATCAGGCTGAGTCTAAATATTCCTGACCCGTTGACTCTGTAAATTCGCATCAAGCCGATTAGTAGTTATACGCGGTATATTTTGCATTTGGTTTTTGCTGTGGAAAAAGTAGTCCAGTTTGGTAAATTTGTGCTCCTAAATCAGGCGATTCATGGTCGCAGTTGTGTCATTCGCACTTTAATTTCTTTATCGACATTGGGGTTATGCTTCATAATGCGCTATTTTTTAGGGATTTTAAGTCAGAAACTTTTGTTTCTACAAGTCTTCATTGTGTAAACACAAAGCAGGATGGTTTTCCTCTAGATATTTCAAATCGAAGTTGCTAGTCGATGTCTTGTTCACTCCTATCCACTTAGCCACTTAAACTCTCGAATACTTGTTTTTTTCTGGAAAGTCGCAATATTTTTTGCGCAATAGACTGGCGGAATTCTCAAATGTGCAAAAGGCATGTGCCACTGAGTGGACTGAACTTTGACTGCACCAAACATTAATTAACCTTTTTCGTACACGTACGCACCGCCGTTCTTATTTTTTATTTTAAGAAGTACCTTCGACTCATTTGTACGTCATATTCCGTTTTCCCCCTTTCTCAGTGGAGCGTCTGAAAAGTTCATAGGCTATTTAAAGGCCTCATTCCGAGGCTCCTATTGCTCCTTTACGCATTGCTTTCTTTTACACCTTTCCTACCCGATACAGTGATTATCGAAGATACTCAAACGCCTCAAACCAGGTTCCTTCTGCTGACACCGAGGATAACAAAGATGTGGAGGACATAGGTTTAAAAACTGAAAAAAGGGGTGGAGCTTTGGATTATCATGCTTTGTGATATCTACGCGGCTTTCTTTAACTCTCTAGGGACCAACTCGTTTGATGATCCATGGAACGCCCTTGTAATCTTATTTTCACAAGTTTCATCGTGGATTCTCTATCCGTTAGTGGATCTGGTACTCGGTGACCTTACATAATTTCATGATTCAACGTGAACTTGCAAATGATCAGTTAAGTCTGGTTTGAGACCTCAGACCTTTAAGAAACCTCAGTCGGAGTCTGACTGACTGAGAGTGACGAGTGAACTGAAAGTAGCCATCTCATACTTGTCTTTTTCAGTAGTACTTCTCTTTCCATGCCTATTTTACTATCCATCTAGTACCTCTATGCGCTAAAAGTTACGCCTGTTGAAAAAATGTCCCGCTCTGAACTCGTCGCCCAACCGCCGGACGCCACAGATAATCCTTACTGGGACCAGCTGAAGAAGATTATTCGACCGCCCCCTAAGGAAACGGTAATCCTAATGTCTGATGGCTCAAACTGTCTATGTACCGATGCTTTGCTAGTTTTCGACTTTCTTCCAGTTGTGTATGCATGCTTGATACAATTTTGTGTCTCTTGTTTGCTAATTTCTATTTGCATCCATTGTTTCTCTATCGTAGGAGGTTCAGACAGAACAGTTCTTTTACGCCCTTCCAGCTAAGAGGTCGGGTAAGGATCAGTCGAACAGGGAGGATGGTGGACGAAGGAAGAGCTGGAAACTTCGGAAGTTCGCCGATGGTACCCCAAGCGATGATACAGATGACAAATCTGTTAATACCAACAATCCCCCAGTTCGAAGTGCGTTTCTTTCATGATGTTTGGTTATGGTATGCACTGCACCCGCAGTCCGTCTAACATAGTTTCCACGAACACCTCAATTGACATCATGAGTTCTTGTACAGAGACCAATTTATCAGATTTTGACCGCTGGTTGGATTTTGATCCGTCTCCTCTTAGAAACTGCCTGCACGTTTCGACATCATTCGAACATCTGACTTCAGGCAGGCAGCAGATATGCACGTTCAAGACTGCTTGTTGTCAGACTTTGGGTACCAGGGTGCAGGAATATTCGCACCTTCCGGCGTCCAGTGCTAGTAGCCCGTTCCCAATTGAGTCTTCTATCTTGCGCAGTACTCACCCGCACCACAGGACCAGGGTTACGGAGCACGTCGGTTTTCACATGCGTCTCAGCATGGATCGCAATGTGGTCATCAGACATTCTCATAAGGTTTTGGGGAATTTTGAGTACAGACCAGTCTCCAGCAGCCTCTTGGATTGTATGTTCGAGGTTTCCCCCTTAGTGCTTCCTCCAAAGAACCTAATCGCAAGACAATGGCGCAAGCAGTTTTATTTAATGGCCGTTTACGGCTATCATACCACAGTATCGTCATCGAGCTGTGTGGAATTTTATAAGGTTTTCGGTGTGCAAGACCTCAACGCCCCGCGTTTCCTATGTTACTGCTTCATCGTCATAAATTAGAGTGCCTTTTTCGTGCCACGTTTAGTCGTTATTATTGTTGTGAGGTGGCCTCCTATATCATTCAGAAAATCATTTTTGCAAAATTTCAGGATTCCGTGCAAGTCTCCGCTTTATATGCTAAATTTTTAAGAAAAATCATCAACAAATTTCCTTCATGAGCGCCGCACTGGTCCATTGGTAATTGCCTCAAACAGACGTATATGCCTTCATCTACAGGTCTCTTCTCCCCTTGCTTGTTTTCCGCATCTCCGAAAGCACTTTGCGTCCTCAGTTCAGTTTATTAAGGGAAAGATAGGCAAACGCCTTTGAACTCCCTCTTGGTTACAGTATGGCTAAAAAGGCTCTGGTACATCATTAAAATGTAAAAAAAGTTGGTTTACATAACAGCGTGCGGAAAATAAGCAGCTGTTGGCTAATCGAAGAGAGTAAACATAAATGTGTACTCGCATATTACGAGTAGCATGAGTACATTCTATTGTTGTGGACAATATTCTCGTGAGTGAGGCATATGCGACGAGTTTGAGATAATAAAAACGGTACTGAAATATAAACGCAGTATTGTAATAATAAGAGTGTGATTCAACTGGGACGTGAATAAGAAGATCTGGGGATATTATAGTGGGCACTGCTATACTGGTCCAGATTTTTCTTAAAAAGCTCAACAACATCCAGAGGCAGAGCATTCTAAGCGTCGACCGCTCTCTTGCAGAAGAAGAACTTTCGTGTATCCAGTCTGGTCCCAGTTACACGTAGTTTGAGTGGATGCCCTCTCAAGTTCGTGGTTGTTGCTAACTGGAAGAAGTCTCCAGGTGCGAGGCAGCAGCCCTGACCGCACATGCTACGGAATGTTTGTATCAAGTCACCTCGTAACTGCCTGTAACTCAAGGGAAAGAGATCAAGGTTAGCTAATCGGGTTTCACAGGGTAATGAGCCCTGTCCAGTCACAAGTTTGGTTGCACGCCTTTGAACCTTTTCGAGGATATTGAGATCCTTCGCGATCCAGGGTCTCCAAGCTTGGATAGCGAACTCCAATTGCGGCCGCACAAAAGTTCGAAAGACTTTGGCAAAGCAGTCTTCATCAAAGGCAGAGAAAGCCCGCTTGATAAGGTACAGGGCTGACATCGCAGACTGGGCTTTCTTTGAACAATGTAGCGAGGGTTTAAGGGAGCTCGAGATCCACACTCCTAAGTCCTTCTGCGCGTCAACTTCTTGCAATGGTATACCATTCAGGCAGTAATCCCTGTGGTTCAGACTGCTAGTTCTACCGACTTATAGAATAGTGCATTTGTTCTCATTGCATGGCAAAAGCCAGTCCTTTGACCATTGTTGAAGTCGGTTTAGGTTTTTCCTGCGAATGCTTTCCGTCAGCTGCAGTTCTGATGACCCTCCATAGCTTAATATCATCCGCAAACATGGTGAAATCACAATCCAATTCATTGATGCAGTCGTTGACGTACAAAATGAACAGAGTAGGGCCAAAAACGGAGCCCTGGGGAACACCACTTTCAACCGAAAACTCCGCCGACTGCTGGTTACCGACATGGACGGTTTGAGAGCGGCCAAAAAAGAAGCTTTTGATCCATCTGAGGAGATTACCCCTAATGCCTGTTCGGTTGAGTTTTTGTAGGAGTCGCTGGTGTGGTACACTATCAAATGCCTTCTTAAAGTCAATGTAGACAACGTGCAGCGCATTTACTTCATCAACTGCTCGCGTCCAATGTTCCAAACAATATAGCAAGTTCGTTACGCAAGACCTGCCACTTCGAAATCCATGCTGCGCATCAGATAATAATTTATGCTGCTCTAAGAAGTGCATTAGCTCTCGCTTTATTATTTTTTTCCATGAGTTTGCAGCAGATCGAGGTGAGGCTAATTGGTTTGTAATTATTTGCGGAGACCTTGCTACCACCTTTATATAGTGGTGTGATTCGTGCAGATTTCCAATCAGCAGGTAACATGCCGGCTTCGAACGAGGTTTGGAAAGCATGGACAACGGTTTGGCCAGTTCCGCAGCGAGTTCCTTTAGTAACTTTGGCGGTATATCATCTGGGCCCGGTGATTTAGACTCATTCAGAGCCAACAGCTCTTTATGAACATTTGCTTCGTCGAAAGATACAGTCTCAATGGTTGAACCCTCGTCTAAGTCGTAGTTGGGAGGATTAAATGCACTTTCACTCGTAAATATGGATTTAAAGAATTCTGTACGAGTGAAAGCGCATTTAATCCTCCCGACTACGACTTAGACGAGGGTCCAACAATAGAGGCTGTATCTTTCGACGAAGCAAATGTTCATGAAGAGCTGTTGGCTCTGAATGAGTCTAAATCACCGGGCCCAGATTATCGTTGATATTTATTGCGTGCGTTCAATCGGATCATGCAATCGTTTTTACTCCTTTACTGTATTTTTTTCTGCTAATATGTTCTGTACTTCACACCTTGACCCCCTTGAATTATCTGTCGAATTGTATCTCAAGCTGTTTGAACGAAAGTCTGGTCGCTATATGATCGTAGGGAAACTCTCCGGCGTTTAGATTTGCGCTCAATTCTGCTTTTTTTCAGGGTAGCTCTGTCCAGTGATAATCCTCACTAGCAGTAGTCATAAGAAATGACTTTTCCTCTCATAATTCCTGCTCAGTTTTATTTGCCAGTGCAGTCGAACTAACATTTATGCAAAATCCAGCTGATTGAATTAATTTCTATCTTCAGCTGATGGATGCGTTTGGAATATCATAGTGGCTTAAACACTTTAATGAGCTGTTCTCTAAAATGCGCTAGACAACTACCGCCTTCGTATAGCTGTTAAATTGCCTGATTGGACAACTCTTTTCTCATCGTGTCAGCAAATTTTTTGAGCAGAATTAAATCGCATTTTTTATTTCTTCGACCTCTAGACACACAGGATGGTTGCTGGTTTTGCTTAGGCAACCCACAAGTGGCCAAGCACCTAGTAGTTACTATCGCAACTCAAGCCTACCTGGCAATGCCTCGTGGTCCCTTGGTGAAAGATCATCTACTCATCCTAACTGTCGGCCATTATCAGAATTGGATGGCCTGTCCTGTATCCGTGCGTAAGGACATTGACTCGTACAAAACAAGTCTGCGTGCAATGTACAAGGCAGAGGGAAAGGCGATGGTTGCCTTTGAGCGCAACTTCAAGACGCACCACTACCAACTTCAGGTAGGGCTTCCCTTGGTGTGCTCGTTTAGACTCGACTGTTGATTTTCCTCTTCCATATAAACACATTTACGAGTACTGTCGCCAATTTTCTAAGTTCTTTTACTTATAGGTGACAGGTATAAGCGGGGGTAGACCTGTATGGGTTAATCCGGTTGTCTTAATCGACAGAAACCGTCTTTTTCTGAACGTCGTTGTGCGCTTATGTTATCTCTGGTGCTGTTGTTTTGGTATGTATGTGGACTGAGAGCCAGGTTGTAAGTGCCGATTCATGATGTGGCCCCTATGGTATTCCCACTCCGTGGGATCCGAACTAGGTGTGGCGGCATGTCTATGGGCGGCCTCAATCGTGCCAGCCTCCGGTCTTAACTTGATCATGGCACAGGGCCCCGGTGGGGGAGGCGGAGAGAGTGTGGTAGATGTAATGCAAGCCTACCCTCACTAATCTAATTCAAGCGAAAGTCACTACCCCTGCGCCGCCTTGCAATGGGGCACACGGTGGATGTCGTCGGATACGACGGTCGAACTGCCGAGTTACTGGAATATACCCTTCAAGGTGTCCGGATAGCGTTATTTCTGTTGTCCTTTCGATGGCAGCTTCTGACTACTTTGGTAAACCCTGTTTATAAATGTTGATTCCGGTATGATGATTCAACAGCGACGATATGCATGGTCAACTTGATATTGTGGAAGATGTATATGAAGTACACTATGAGGGGTGAAATTTGGCTGAATGCTTGATTGACTTTTGGAATTGGAGCCACAAATTCAGTGTCCATTTTGATGCTTCTTAGGCTTTTTGCTTTTTGGTCAGGCAAATTTTTCTGCTTTGGCAAGATGCTTGGTGGTGCCAACTGGTGCTTCATGACGCTTTAACAGGTATCGTTGGTTACCCCAAATAGTTTACGTGCTAAGGCGAAGAAGACCAGCCAGTACCAAGTGCGTTTCTTCGTTGACTGTATTAAGCCTGCGAACAGTTACTGAATCTTTTCTTCAGTACATGTAGAGGTGTGTAATTTTGAGTGTTCAAAAATGCCGACGATTCGTTTTTATATATCGATGCCGAGGTTTTCATCCTAGTGAACGTCCATTTAGCTTAGCGTGAATACGAGTCTGGGGAGTAATACATCGAGTAAGCAACGTTGCTTTTAATTGATCTGGCACAGCAAATTCATCCGAGCTTTGTCCGTTGTTGATAACGCAGGTGGTATGCCGTTTTGGGGTCGCCTCACCATAAGCGTAAGCATTTTTGGGCATCATAATTTTTCCAGCTCGGAGGTATTTGTGCGGTCGACGAAGGCAGTGTAGATATGTATTCTTATGTCTTGACGCTTAAACTATAACTGCCAGACCCTGATGATCACATCGACCGTTTTTCCTTTTTTTTCGAGTCTGCACTTCGTCCCCAGCAGCGTTCCTTTCTCAAAATGGCTAACGCAAACTCGATTGAGGGTTCGTTGTCTCCGAATTGTTCATTTTTTTATCAAGGAGCGTGACTTTGTTCTTGAGGTCGTGGAGATTGGTTCTCGTCACCTCGAGGCTAATGTCAGGTTTTGTGACCTATAAAATAATTTTATACTCGTATTTTTTGGATGAGAATCGGATATCATGTTTACAACGTTTTCTTCGGGACCCACACTGACCATCAGCCTCATGAGCCGAGTTACCTCGACGTTTGCCACCCTAGACACCTCGACCTTAAGGTCACCTTAATGGTTTTATTGCACGTTATTTGAATTATGGTGAGGAACTGTCACGCAGAGTCAAACTCGCTCCATCCCCATACCCATCATGTTCCAATGACGCAAATCCTAATCCTTTTAGCTATAGAAAATGACCTGTCCAAACCTTGCACCCACGTATTTGCAGGATGCAAACACGCTGGTCACCAACCGGTATGAACTGGCCCTTGCACCTTTGAATACCATATCTCCAAATATCACCCTAAGAAGTGACTTGATGAGAGCCTGCTTGTAGCCCACAACTGCTCCAGATGTTTTTTTAAGCGCATACTATCAATTGTGAAAGTCAAAATGAATAAATGCCTTTTCAATATTTTTGTTATTTCCACACTTGCATGTTTTGAGCCCGCAGCTCTATGGTCTTGGCAACTTCGAAGGGCAGTCTCGTTGATTGCCTCTGCTTCTGTATCTTCTCAAGACTTTATGAACTTAGATCACAAAAGCAACCAGCAAATCTTAATGCATCGATAGATTAATTGTGGAGTTATTTCTGTTTTACTAGGTTATTCCGGTGCCCTTTTCTGTTGCCGCAGAAGTCAAGAAAGCCTTCCTGACCCTGTCTCAAACCCTTGAAGGCTCTCCCTGCCGTTTGGAATCTCTGCCGAAGTCTGCCGCACTGGAAGATGTACGTCTTCCGTAACTTCTAATAAACAAAATTAGAACATTGATGGAAGTGCACATATGTTCGCAACAGTGGTGAAGAAGCAGTGCATTCATAAATTTGCAGTCCCTAAGTGGGAAAGTCACCATGTGCTGCTGCTTCATGCCTGTCTTCTGGTTGACTCTTAGGTATTCATTGCCATTGCTTCAGACAAATAGGTATGGCGTTCTACGTCGTCCCTCTGCGTATATTAGCGTATGGAAGAATTGTATGCCATCTTTTTAGAATCGTTGATGAAGGAAATTATTTACATTTGTAGTAAAACTGGGCGACCTAACAGCTTTTTATAACCTGTTGGTTAATTTGATATCATTATTCTTGCCATTTTATGGTAATGGAGAAGTGAGACTGCCCTATTAAGGTATACGAATAAACTACGATGTTATATTCTTAAGCAAAATAATAATTTTACTCTGCTTTATTCCAGCCTGTTGCTGCGCATGCCGCTGCGTTAATTCGTTGTATTGGGAGTATCACATTTTCCCGGTTGAACAGTCTGACCGTTTTCGGGATCTACCGCCTGACACTTTCGGACGAAGAATATGGATCGAGCTTGATGCTCGAAGTTGTAGAATTTATAGAGAAGACAGCATTGATGTGGTGTGTCTAATCTGTGTTTGTATATTTTGGAGATTCCAAATGCATCATATGTAATATGTGTGGTAGTTACTCTAGAATAGTGTAGTTAGCAAAGTTATTAGGCTTCCAGTACTTTTTCTAAGCGCCGCTGGCATTCGGTATCGTCGCTTCCTAATCCCCAGGGCTTCTGTATGGTCCATTGCTACTCCGCCTACAAGAAAACCAACCTGTTCTGTTTGGGATCTGATTTGCTCGACGTTCTGTCGGTGTTATGTACTGTGTACTTACTAACCCTGTGCGTTGATTCGCATTTAAACTCGGTCATTTCAATCATCAAATGTTTTCCTTAGCGCTGGCATCTTACTTAACCTGCAGACAATCGAACCAAACCTTAAGACAGGAGTCTCAGATTTAGCATTCAAAAGCGTTATGTAAGGGCCCTATTAAGGATTAGCCACTCCGACTGAAACTGCACTCCGATGAAAACAAAGTGTTTTTGCCATCTTTCAATCTTACCAAATCTGAATTGCTAATTTATTTAAGCAGCTACTTGTCCGGGTGAGTGATTACCCCATATCCGGTCCTACATTCTTCAGTATGTATTAGTTTAAGGTCGGAGTCAGGCCAACTGGGGATTATTCGATCGGGTACAGGGACTGGTGTTACCTACCGCGTCTAACGCTTGCCACCTGCTGGCTTTACCTTCCCTTCTGTCTGACACAACGATGCAGTCCTTTGGGGTGCTCCAATCTCTACGTACTCTTTGCTATTTAAGTTGAAAAGGGCTACTGTGCATCTACGTGTTTCTGGTTTGCTGCATCGGTTTACTGCGTTTACTTCATCCTTGCTTACTTTTGCTTAGTTCTCTAGACCAGGCGTACCTTATTTCTATGTGGAGCTGCCGACAGGAGAGAAGTTGTTTAATACTATTGAAAAGGACCACCTTGCTTCTTCAGACATCAATTTCGGGAGGTGAGTTTCCTTAATTACAACCGCATGTCTGCCAACGGCATTTTAGATATTCCTGATCGTGCTCTTGCCGTGTGCTTTTAGCGGCCTTATCTTTCCTGCTCAGATTGTTTGTCAATGTCTGTGGTATTTTCTTTAGGGCTGATCCATTATCTCTTTGCCCAGATGATGGAGGCCATACATACATTGCTATGCATACATTTCCGATTGCGTCGGATATGTCGTGGTTTTTATTAGTATTTAGATTTCCAGGCCTCCGAGTGCCTTGAAATGTTTGAGCCGTCTCTCCGTATGACAGATTTCGACAAGGAAGCTGCACTGGACCACACCTGTGCTCTTATTTTCAAAGTTACACTTTTCACTCATATTCGGTTGTTCCTCACACTAGATTATCACGTCAGTAAAACTTTCTCAGAAATAACACTCCATGCAATCTCATCTAAAGCGGTCTGTGCCACAAAACATTTTCGCGAAAGACTAATTTAATTGTGATCTTTAGGTGCGGTTCTCACGTCACTTTTGCCTACTCTTTCAGAACCCGGCATCAATTTCTGAGGTTTAGCGCAACTTGGATACTTTTTGGAAACCGGTTTGGATCGGTTTTAGGGGCTTTTTTCCTAATCAAGCTTCGAAAATTCCTGCATACTTTCCCTGTTTATTTTGACTGATTTTTTGTTCATTGACATCCTAGGGCTGTGCTAGCCTCACCAGAGATTCTGAACTGTCCTTCGAGAGTGAACTGGCGGGAATGTCTTGAGGAGGAGGCTATAGAAACGGAATTGACAACCGAATTGAGGAAGAAATTTTCAAAATTCGAATTCACCTGACTAACTGCGCCTTCATTTCTCACCCTATGATTGTATATTTATCCGTCTGAACTTTTTAAAGCCGCCACTCTATCCATTTTTAGAATGCACCGCCGTATTTTCATACTTTCGTCTTTTAAATCCTTTGAAAATTTTCTCGGGTCTGCCAAGCATACTGGAAACGTCATCTCTGGGTCCCGTCATCACACGTTCAGATTGCTGTTTGTCGGTTTTTGATTAAGGCGTTTCCCAGGAAGTCACATACCTAGAATTTTTGGCCAATTGTTTTACCGCTCGTCTAAAAGGGTCAATATTTAGGTGATTGGTTTCGTGACCTGTTTGTTAATAATGCATACATATTGATTTTTAATGCTCGGCCTCAAAAATCGCATCTTGAGTCAAAACTGTTCCGCGCAAATAGCAAGCACGAAGTTATTTATTGGACCGAAAGGCCGTAGCAAACGTAAGATTCATAGCTGGACAATGTGTATCAGATTTGCTGGGAAAGATGGCAACACTTGATTGATTGTAGACAAGTAGTGGGTGAACGTGCGTATGGAGTTTTTAACAATAGAGGCCCCATTACGCATTAAAAGGAGTCTAAGGCTTTATGTCCTGGAACGTAATTAATTTTCTGCGTGTCCAACCCCGTTGGCCACTAGCTGCAATTTTTAAATTCGATTTCCTGCGGACACATTGGTTAGTGTGCAACATGCTCCTGAGATATGTTAAAAACCTCAGGCTTTTGGTTGCTCGCCCTTCCAGCTATGTGTAAATCGGAACCGAGTGTGTTATGTATATTGTAGTGATTGTGCGCAGTGGACGACTGGCGGAATGAATCAGGCTGCAATGGCTTCTTACTGTGGACTTGATGGCAATCCTACTTAGTTGGGATCTTACCTGTGCCTCTTTTATGCTGTTGTGTTCTTGCTTAGTGTTAGACAACAGTGCGTGGGCCTGCGCCCTCTCCCATCTCCAGTCTTGATCGGCCATGGTAATAAAAGGACGAAATTATGAATGCGAATGTTCGAGTGTTTATGAGTAAAGAAGAAGACTAGTTGAGCGCAGGAACAATTTGCTCATTATTCTGATCGTTCGAACTCGTACAGCAGTCCATCGTCAGACATAGCAACAACAATAAAAGCCAAACTTATAGGGGTACAAGTCAATCAACTCAGGTCTGGGAGTGACTGCGCATGGGTCTCTGTATGCCAGCGCGTTGTGCACCCTAAACGGGCCACGTGGTAGATGCGTTGGACCAACACGGGGGCCACATTAGGGCACGGCAGGCGTTATTCGGGTTGCGCTCTCAACAAATGCCGAACATGGGAGGTGTGGTGGCACGCCTAGGGGCGGCTTGGACTTAGGAGACTCAGCCGCGCCAGCCACCTGCGTCCTCTCCCGCCTCCGGTCTCCTTGACTCTGTCTTGACACCGGGCTCAGGTGGGGGAGGAGGAGAGAGTGCGGCAGATGCAGCGCAAGTCTACTATCACTTTAAACTAAATCACGCGCAAGTCACCGTCCCTGCTCCACTTTCCCATGGAGCATACGGTGGACATCGTCGGACTACGACGGTCGAACTGTCGTATGCCAGCGCCAGATCGATACATGGACCGGTTGAGCTCCTATCCGAGGTCCAGACTCCAATAAATTATCCGCTCGTCTTGCTTACAGTGTGGGCGATTACCTTGATGGCTGCGAGGTTGAACTAATTAGCCTGTTTCTTAGGTGTTGGCAGCCCCTTGCGATATTTCGCCACCCCATTGTAAAGTCAATTTATGTTTATGCGCGCGTAATCCGAGCATGCGTTAAATCTGACCTGTGTAGTTCCAACGATAGTTTGGACAGGGGATTTCATTCACTACCCGGAACTGCTCCTTGGGATTTATTCATTCTTTGATTTTCCTGGCTCTGCTGCTGCGCGTGTTAGCTTTCGACCGGTGAGCAATTCAAACACCTAATCCCGCAGCCACGTGCTAGGTCGCTGGCGAGACTTTCTTAATGTATGACAGAGCGTACTTAGTGGCATTTCTGCTTGGGTCCTCCGGTGCCTAAAATGTAGGCATAGGATTATAAACGCATGAATTTGTCGCAGAGATAACGGGTCTCGCGTAATTTTTCCTCCGGTCAGCTGCACTGAGTTTGAATCCGTTTGTGAGCCATCGGATGGTTGCTGTGAAAGCTGAGTTGCGTGGATTTCATGGTCTTCCTGTAAACCATCGTCTCAAGTTCACCATGGGGATCAAGATTGACGAGGACATCAAGGAAAGGCAGCTGCTGCTCCCGTTCTTCTTCCCTCATTAATTTTACGTCGAGGGAGATTCCAATCAGCAAATTATGGAAGCTTTGCGGCAGGGTTTTTGAAGATAACAAGTGTCTTTAACGTAAAGTAGCAAACAGATGGGCTCAATCTGGACGAAGGTAGTGAGTTTCAGCTCCTGTTGGACCATTTCTGCCGCCAAACCGGAGATCGGGAAGTCCTGTAGCGTTCCTTTGATCTGCGCATTGGTGTCGCCAGCAAAGATGAGGGCACTGCTATTTCTGACGATGAACTCCTGCCCGAGTTTAAAAGGTCAGAATAATAAACAAATTGTTCCGGTACTCGACAAGCCTCCTCTTTTGGTATGACTGGCTGAAGATAGTTAATTAGCCAGAAATCGCGACCTCGTTCCCTCTTGTATTTTTCGGTATCCATTCCTCTGTACTGTTACTGGTCGCAATGAGACTGCCTGTGGTGTCTGCCGATTGATCCGAAAAATAAAATACCGAAGGCAATTTGCACGATAAGGATGCTTAACTTTAGCTTGCAGCAGCAAAGCTGATCAACAACAAAGGGGGACAGCGCCACAGGCCGACTTTGCACTCATATACAAGTAAAATGATGTGTAAACTACAATGTTTCGACAAAACGTACGTTCCCGGACAATCTGTTCATCTCATAGACTTGCACACGTCTTGAATGGCCAACTATTCCAAATACGGCGAAACAATTACCATGGAAAACATATGAATGTTCGGTCCTGTATGACTTAGAAAATTCAGGTGTGAGGATTTGTTTGCAACGGCAGATTTTGTCGCCTGAAGCCGTAGACTGGCCCGTTTCGAATTTCAAGTCGAACCTAAAACGGGATGGGCTTCTGTGTACTTATTGGCAAATACAACTGATCGGGCGAACTATTAACGCCAGATCTTCATGGACGGAATAATGGTTTCGAGTCCGACCCAATATCACACATACCAACGTTCGCATGCTTACTTGGGAGGTAGTTATAGGCAGGAATCACGATGAAGTGTGATCTATAACATATTTTGGCTACTGTTCTACACTCCATAATATCTAAAAGACATTTAGATGCAATCACAGCTTTATCGTAAATAGGATGCTCTTGCATAAGTCCTGAGCGATTATCTTTATTTAAGTCCTTGAAAAGGTCTAGAAATAAATCCTTAAAATCTTAAATCAAGCCTCTTATGGAAGTTCAGCACTGTACTGAGCTTTGTGAGGCGCGGTTATTCTTAACATGTTGACAAGGCCGTGTTGGTCAAGCAAGTAGAACGAAAGCGCACGCATGACGCCCGTCCCCACGAAACTCACTGTACTACCGGAATTGCGTGAGCGGTGCTTTGTAGTTGTCCGTCGGCTGTGATCGGGAATTTTCGACCAAAATGGAGAGGCGTCCAACACTTTTTCCTGATCACAGGACATAATATGGGCATTTTAGATCCCGAACTCCAACTCAGAATCTGGCATGGCAACTAGTCATTAAGCAAAGAGCAGCAATATCGACAAGAAAGGCAGAGACGGGCGTAACTTGCTGCCATATGCAAAAACGCGGCTCAATCGGTGGGGCGTTAGCATAATGGTCAATCGATTCTGGGGGCTAAAACACTCGTTATTTTGCAGCTCCCTATACCCTGCGAACAGCATCATTTATAATGACGATACTGTCACCGCCGTGCATCTTTGTCAGCATCTTGGTCTGAAAATAGTTGCGACTTCTACAATTCAGTCGCAACCTCGTTAGATACGTGAGCTGTGTGATATGCTGATGACTGTTAAACTGAATAATTCAACAACAGCCCACGAGGTAGATGCGTTAGACCAACACAAGAGCCAGATCAGGGCATGGCCGGCGTTATTGGAAACCGAAAATGGTGGGTGGCGGCACGCTTAGTTGCAGGGTCACGCCGCGCCAGCCACCTGTGCCTGATCTCGCCTCCGATCTTCCTGAATCTGCCTTGACACTGTGCGTGAGGGAGAAGAAGAGGCGGTAGATGCAGCGCAAGTCTACTGGTACTATAAAAGAAATCACGCGTAATTCATCGTCCCTCTTCAACCATGCCGTGGGACGCACGATGGACATATTGGGAATCGAAAATTAAAGTCTCGTATGTGTAGCCCGTTGATTGCTGCCTTATATTCCAATTCAAGCTGTAAAGAACGACAGATTACCTATTTTTAGACGCACATTTGTGCTAGACCAGAGGTCTGTTAAGTGTGGTGTGATTGACAGCTACCAGGCATATGCGCGGGAAAATTTGAGTTAAAGGAATTTTCAACCAAATCAATTCGAACAGTGGAATTAAGGCTAGAGCAAAAGTATCCGGACACAAGTTTTGCTATCTTCGGTCATTTTGACCGAAATCCCCAGACTACACTAGGAAAACATAGAATCCAAAATAGTCAAGCAATCAGTGATCCTTTGAGAAATCCTTGACTATATTCTAGCATATGCGATGCAAAAATATTTTGGAGATGTTATAATAAAGGCTTCCAAGTCCTTCCTCGCCCTCAAGAAACAAATGGATGCAAGGAAGTTTTTATCAGAAGGTCCAAAAAACTGCCTTTTGAGGGACATTTAAACATCCGGTATAAGTAAGAGCAAAGGGTGGACGCTGAATTGGGAGAATGAAGGTATTACATGCTTCGCACTTTGTCTAACGGAAACAGAAACCATGATCCGCGTTTGCCTGAAGAAATAAGAGAATATAAACATAATAAATACAGGATAACTAAAAACGGTAGATCGTAATCATTAATTCGACGCAAAGAAACAATAAAAAACAAGGCATGGAGAAAAATAAGTTGTCAGGAGTATTAGAGGGCATTAAATTCCCGCGTAATTTAAAATAACGCACAATTAATACCAAAAATTTGAGTTCGTTGATCAACGCTCACTGATCGCTAACGGGACCCACTCGCCCCGTTCTGCCTTGGAACTCACTCTCGAGCCCCACCAGCAGCCGCAAATAAAGCAACCCGATTTATGGGTTTATGTCGAAATTTAGCTCGCTTTCTACAGTCCGCTTTGAAAACAAACCACGTGCAAATCAGACCTCAAGAAGATACGAATATCATAACTATAAACTATAATTCAAAAAACAGCTTGATGTGCACGTTATGGCCACATGGAACAGGAGCTTCCCCAAAAACAAATTCTACATTTATCGACCACCCTTCAATTAGACTGATACTGATCGTTTTCAGGGGGTAGAAGAGAGCACCAGAAGTATCCTAACGTTTGCAGAGGTTGAGCTCAAAGAGAAAGAAAGGAAAAGTTTGGCGTATGAAATGCGTAAAGTTTAATTATCCTTATAGTGGTTGGTAAACCAGACAGAAAGAGTAAAAATAGAAGTCGCGACAGATACAAGTCCGATTTATTGACCTCCAGGATCTAAAGACATTTCGTAAGACGAGATTTGAAAAACTTTCAGGACAGCTCGAAATGGCAAATGATGAGTAGGCCGTTAAAACGGATCCGGTCAATGGCCTCGAATGCGTTCAAGTCGCCACAAGATCTGTTTGGCAAAGTCGTCCCTCCACAATAAGGATATAATACAGACGCACATCAGGTGGAGAAACCATGCTTGTACTACTAAATGATGGTTGACGAGTGCATCACTATCTCGCCACAGTAGAAGATGCTAATTTAGCCAGCTGCGGAGTGTGGACGCGGTTAGTTGTTATCCACGTAAAGGTACTATGGCCTGTCGAAACCACTCAAACTATACTGATACAGGTTAATGGAGGCCGGCGAGTTTCGTAATGAATGACCTAAAGGAGCTTTGGATGAAGGAGCAGAATAATTAGCGCCGAGATAATACGTAAGTCCTTAGTTTTAAGTACCATAACATGTCTGCTTATTTGATTTAGGTAGGCATGTTAAATCAGGGTTAAGTCTCCGATTGCGATTAATAAAATGCTTAAGGGATAGGCCAAGGTTCCGGTAGGGTTAAAGACTGGGGTTAGGAAAAGAGTTAGGGTTGGGGTAGTGGTAAGGTTAGTGTTAGGGTTAAGATTGTCTGCCACAGGCCGTGTTACCCAATCCAACCCTTAGTCAATAACCTTGGACTTCCTGGTTTCCGCCCGTTTGCCCGCCCCAAATTTGCATACTTCATACCGCATGTCTGTTTCCAGCACCTCATCGGAATGCGAGTACTCTCGATGTCTTTTGCAGACTGCGTTAATTATCTCGTTCATCTGCCCTAGTAACAAGACTAATATTATCACCCCTCCCGTTTTACAGGAGTCCAAGTACTCTATCATCTTAGTATTAGATCCCTGCCGAATACTTAAGCTATTATTCTTAATTACCCATGCAGATTTCCCTCAATCATTTTTTTAAAAAAATGTGGAATCCGAAGCGAGGCAATACATTGTTTGAGGAGACAGTGCGCATTTCTAGGCAGGGTTCAGATTCTAATAGAAGACGAAGTCGAGAGCAGAATAACTGCGATTTCGCGGCATCGCGCGTGTTACCCATTGAGGATTTTGCACATATCGCAATGAGGAGGGGTTAAAAGTGCCGCCTGGAATTTAGATTCGGGGGGCACACAAACAGACAATCAACCCTTCTTAAGGTCAGGACAATAATCATAGGACCTCACCGATCTGGAGAATACTTATTCCAGTAGACGGATCACACGCATTCCATGCTTCCGTAACGAGACTCTCGGGACATGAAAACTGGCCGGTCGATGCTGCATCAGGGGAGGATTGGGTTAGCTGAATGCCATTTAGAGTAACCCCACCAGACAGTGAAAGGACGTGACCCCGATCTTGCTGGCTGGCCAGCGCCTTTGACAAGACCTCTTGAAGGCGAGACAGGGGATCTTGGGAGGTGCCACCGTCATTAATGACAGGAATAGGGCTCGTTGTGGGAGCTGTTGGGTGGCAGATGGCAGCAACCAGGAAATTACGTTCGGAGAGAGAGAGGCAGTTAGCAAGTGTGTGCATCGGCTTTTCACTGGTCGCGTGCACAGAGATCGAGGGGAAGAATATTCGAGAAGAAAGTTCAATGGCCTGCAAAGCTCCAGCTAGAAAAAAAATAAAAAGTCTTTTTTCCTTAACTGATGCGTTAAAATAAATGCCTGCGTTAAGAATGAGGAGGAGAATTACAGGAGTGCACCGGGTATCGAGGAGGCAATTGAAAGTGAGCAAATTGCATCTGCAAATTTCCAAAGGCGACAGTTAGAGGTAGGACCAAGCTTGAAAGCTGTCAATCGGCCGGAGGAAAAAGGGTAAAGACACGCTAGCATTCTGTGAACCGCTCTTATTATTGTAACTTCCAAAACCTTTAAATAACGCATAGCCCGACAAAGAACCACTTAAATATTGAGGAAAATCCCTCACGAAATGAAAGTGTGGCCTGAATGTACTTTATATGAGTCAACAGTTGTTAATTAGCCTTTACTGTCAGTATTTCACTGAATCAAGTTGATTTTCCGTGTCAAAACTACCAGTAGTTTAGCTACTTAAAAGGAATCCTCAAGGTGTTAGCAGGTTCTCCTCGAAAATTAAAAGACGTAGTAAACAAATGAAAAAAGAGGATAGATGTATATAGTGAGAAAATGCATGGATGTTTCATATATTAAAAAAAAAACATCAGAGTGCCGATGCGCACTCGTGTATTTCTACCTCTGTTTTTATATCCTGACTTCATTGTGACTACTCAAAGAACCACTGGTGACTGATCTGAGCCCACCAAAGTGACAAAACCTGTTCTGATCCAGTTGAGAGTTGTGGGATATTTGAAAAAAGAAAGCTCGCCAAGTAGATCAATTTGGTGCAGATGCCATACTTACCTCCATGCACAAGAAGAGTAAGTTCTGTTGCCAGTGTTTTTTGGGCAGCTCTTCGCGAAGGATTCCGCTGAAAAATTAAGAATTAGAGAGACCTAAGGTTTGAGTTTCACAAGACCGATAATTATCTTTTAAAGGAAATAAATTGAACGTGGAAATTCTGAAAAGCAGTGCGCTGTTTCCATTAAGACGCAGAAAGAGGACAAGCAGGATTGGATAGTTGTCCCATTGAGAGCCCGTGCATTCGCATTATTGCTTGCGATAGAACTGCAAAATTAGCTGAGGCTTCAAAGGAACGAACTCGATAGCATAATGGGACTCGACAGCATTTGTCAATCACATACAAAGCGAGCTTCTATTACGTCCTTTCGTTTGCCACCGGGAAAAATGAACTGCATCACTATCTCGCCAACTGCAATCAGAGTCTAACGGGACTATTAGAACGGATACAGATGAAGAAAGGTTTAGCTATCGACTGTTTGCGTTGATCCCTTGCGGTCGTTCACAAAGGGTGAAACTACATGACCAGGGGATTCCACAGTGTGCTGAAATATGTGAAATAGAGTATCGAAAAGTTCGAATTCAAGGAAATTCATTTGATTGCAGCGCACACAAAATAGACCCAGTTAGAATGACGAGGTAGGTCCACGTATAACTGGGTTTATTAATCGCATTTGTCTAGTACGCAGGCAGGTGTGTCATCGCATGGGAGAGAAAACATGAGAAGTCAGACGAGAGCAGGACACAGAAGCTATAAACGGGCGCTGGAAAGTAAACTTAGGATCAAGGTAATAAGTCCATCTATGTCTTGTGTGTTGCACAGGCATCACAGAACTGATAGAGCTTAATATAAACTGAATCGGATAGAGAAGGGAAGCGTAAGTTTCATGCTCCTGTGCATAAGTTAAATGTACACTGCACTTTGGTTACTTAAGTTTATATTTCGGTTGCGAGGTTAGGTGGTCACTACAGCATAAAATAGATATCATGGCGTGTTAGAGCGGCATGACTGAGGACTTTCGCGTGTCTTATGTACAATAACAAACTTACAGAATGATCTGTTAGTATTTGTTTAACGTGATCATCGGAGAGAAAAGTAAGCTGACGGAGGAAAGTTGGTGTCATAAGAATATCAGGCTGGTTCAAGACACGCTGGTAGAAGGAGAAGGGCCGTAGCTTTCGATGGCTCAACCATATGACATCCTTCTGTGTCTTGGAGCTAGTCTTCCCGATTTTGGATCCATCAGGAGCAACAAGTAACGGGACCGTAAGACCTGCCGAGTTAGAGCAAGGTTGTCAGTAAATTTAGTGCCTTTTTAATGTACAAAGAATAAAAGGTCCTGTAAAAACGCCGACGAACCGAATACTTGCTTTCCCAGTTTACGGCGAATTAGGGCTATGCCAGTGTCAATGTTTCCCACTTGATCATTTCCACCTAACTACCTTGTGGATATGAATTAGCAACTTGAGACAGACAGTACCTGAAGGGAGCAGCGGTGATTTTTGATGCAAATGCAAAAAGTCAAAGGCCTGGACGAGTGGATACAAGAATTCTTTCATATTCATTCCCTCTCCAGCGGACTCGCGAAGCTTTACGCTGCAAAATAAAGGTGTGGGAGGTATGCAAATTTTTGTTAAGAGTTAAAAAATGATGCCTATGGATGGCAGGTGAGAAGACAAGTTAGAACAGTTATTATCGGGACAGTTCTGTCATGCAGGAATGACTTTTGAAGATAGTAAGTAATTTCCTCATCTATTATTTTTGGGATAAAAAAAACAAAAACCAGTAATAAACTCGTTGATTGTGTTTTGTATGAGAAGATGTAGACGCGATTGGTGGGACAAGAACTTTATTCGTCTGACGTTTTGGATTCCAACTAAAGCCCATCTGCAGAGACAGTATCAGATACTGGTACTTCGTACACGGGTAATGAAATTTCAGCGGATAACGACCCGCATGGCGGCCAGCAAGCAAGTAGCGTATCAGAGGGCGGTCATCCTCGATGAGGGGGACCCGTTTATTGTCATGGGTATGCAGTAGCATAGCGACTGCATCCTATAAATACTGTAACTCCCTGAGTACAAATTTTCCGTATCTGATAAAGTCTCTGAAGATAGGTTCGAGTTAGAATCCGAAACATCAAGCGAATAAAGTTATTGGTCCAGTGATCGCATCTACCTCTTCTCAATTACTTCCTGGGATTCCCGTTTTCGCTTGTATTGTCCAGAGTTCATAAATGAGGCTCAAAGCCAACCATATAGTTCCGGATAAAAAAACGTTCTGTTCTTGAATAGGCTCCTCGTGAACAGAAAATCAAATGCTGTGGCAGTAGTCCGGGAAGCGCTTTTGGGTAAACACCAGAGGTTTGAAAGGATTTCACCGAGGGCAAAGAGCTGCACAGCCATATTATATTTAAGGTTGCGATGACAGCGCAGGAAGTGGATATGGAGAAATGTAATTCTGTCCGTGCTAAGGGCAGGCACGCTGTTGCACCCCGCTGGCAGACCACTCAAGGAATTGTAGACACCTGTCGAAAATGGCCAACGAGCTTAAACAAAGTCTGAGAAACACATTTTTCTAGGCAATAACCCTTCTTCTAACCCTTGCGCAAGTGATAAAGCGCAAATAAACTGCGGCTGGGTGCTCGATGATTGATTAACCTTTGTAGTAAATGCGGCTGCATACAGATATCGGGGGAGAACAAACACCATCACCGGCCATGGGTTGTACTTTGCTTTGTATAAACGCTTGTCCACCGTAGATTCCACAGCACTGTGGGCGCAGTGACGGTAAATTGAGTGTAAATTACTTTATAGTGACAGTAGAATTGCGCTGTTCCCTCGCCCATGTATCCTGGCATACTGGGACTGCTCAGTGCTAGAATCCTGCCCAATGTTAGGTATCGGCACTGATAGTGAAAACGTCTCTTCTGACGGCTCAATAAGATGCACCGGATCCCAAAAGCCAGCCAGAACTTTGAATGGCTAAAAGCCTCCATGTGGAATCTTCACGGCCTACAACTTGAGAGTTACAAGACCGTCGTGATTGCGACTCCTATACACAGCGAATACCAGAACCGTCTACTCCAACCAAGCCAGGAAAATGGATTATTTTCATCTCAGCTGCCTCCACAGAATACTGCAGCTGAGATGGTAGTACAGGATCTCAGAAACGGAATTCCTGAAACGAGTTGGAATACTCAGCATCCACGCCTTGCAGAAGCAAGTTTAACTACAGCGAAGCGGTCAACTGAGGAGGATGGACGACAAGTGACTAAGCAAACTAATCTTCTACGGAGATGTAGCCACGGGTGGCTGCCGACAAGGAGGACAACAACGACGCTACAAGGACACCCTGAAACGCCTGCATATCAACCCGGCGACCTGAGGGAATCTCGCCCAGGATCGACCTTCCTGGGAAAGAGCAATGAAGACTGACGCAACAATCTACGAAGTAAACCAGATCGCCGCTGACAAGGCCAAAAGGGAGACTTGGGAATCACAAGAACCTCGCATCCACACCGTCAATACTCGAGTTCTCCCAACATGCGCACGCTGCCAAAGCACCTTCAGTGCACGAATCGACCTTATCGGACATGTTCGGACGCAGTGTAAAAACAATCCGACATCAACTTCTACCGTCACCCCTGCCTAAGCCACGAAGGTGTCAACGGCGGTGACCACCCTAAACATCGTCTATCAAACTTGGGATATCCCGCCGTCCTCGACCATCCTTCCCTGCCACAATCTAGGCGTCAATCACAGCGGCTAACACCACCGAAACCACTTCCATACCTTATACCACCGCTGAGACCACCTCAGACCACCTGCTACCTAAACCACCACCGCCTCTCGCACTAGAAATGGGGTCGACTGTAACTTATCTCACTGCGATCGCACATTCACTTCAAGCATCGGCCTGGTCGGTCAGTTGCGAATTCGTCGCACAGAGAATGGCGAATCAGTGCCTGGAGCAACAACATATAGCAGAGACGGACGCCTCCACTGCCCTCAGGGCCCTTGCGCATGCTCTCGCCGCATGGGTTTATAAGCCACATGCGCACCCATGAGAGGGACATCCACCATGAGGCCAATACACCTAACACATCTTGCACACCCATCCCCTATCCCTCCCATCGGCGCGACCACTAGCAACAAAAAGAGCACCACCACCACCGCCGATTTAGCATTTCCCGACATATCCTGTCATTACTGCCACCGCATCTTCACCTCACGCATCGGCCTGGTCCGTAACTTGCAAATCCATCGCATGGAGACTGGTGAACCAATGTCTGGTGCTCCGACATACCGTCGCCGCGTTCACCTCCACTGTCTACACTGCCCACACACATTAACCTACTAGACCGCATGCGCCTTCACGAAAATCTGCGGTTAATCACCGCAGGACCGCCCACATTAGCACAGTCTCTCCATCAACGCATGAATCACACTTACACTCTCCCATAACCGTCCCACATCGACACCTCGAACGTAAGTGAGAGGTGTGTTGTGTGGTTACTCTCCAAGTGGCTTATCAGCTACGTGCGAGATCTGTGCCGCACTCATAATGATATAGGCAAATCTTGGTCAACTGCAGGCTGTGACTAGGTGGTGTATAGTGGGGTGTTTGCCCCCTAAACGGGCCACGTGGTAGATGCGTTGGACCAACACGGGGGCCACACTAGTGCATGGCATGCGTTTTTCGGGTTGCGCTCCCATAACAAATGCCGAACATGGAGGTGTGGTGGCACGCCTAGGGGCGGCTAGGACTTAGGGGACCCAGCCGCGCCAGCCACCTGCGTCCTCTCCCGCCTCCGGTCTTCTTGACTCTGCCGTGACACCGGGTTCAGGTGGGGGTGGAGGAGAGAGTGCGGTAGCTGCAGCGCAAGGCTACTATCACTTAACTAATTCACGCGCAAGTCACCGTCTCTGCTCCATTTTCCCATGGAGCATACGGTGAACATCGTCGGACTACGACGGTCGAACCTTCGTATAGTGGGGTGTAACACGGAGACCCAGGCTGCGTGAACTGGAATCCGAGCTACTGTTGTGTTTTCCACTAGTAATTTTCACTGAGTGTGAAGTATGATCCTCGACTCCTTCTCCATGTGGCTCCTCTGCTGTATGCGTAATTTGAGCCCAAGAAGTGACGGTGCGCTAAGCACCGTGGCTTGGAAAGTTGCCGACTGACAATTATACTCAGACCTTGCAGTCAGTCCTATGTCTGGTTGTGCGGAGTGGCCGACCGGAGGTCTGAGATTGGTGCTGAAATGGCTTCTCCTTAACGTAACCTCTGGCACTCTAACAAATTGAAATGTGAGCCACTCAACTCCATTTTGTGTGAAATCCTGGCGCTTATGTTTGGGGGACCCAGGTCGTGTACGTGGTACGCGTTGACGAAGTCAACAACAACTACGCCCATTCTCTGCATCAATCCATTGGCCAACTCGGACGGTGGCTCGGACCTTGGAATAGGGAGTGAGGTCGAGGGCTCAGCGCATTTTCCGCACTATAAACAAGTTGATACGCGTAACGTTATCACGGTGTGTTAAAAACCGCAGCTTGGAAGTTTGCCAACTGAAGGGATAACTCCGACTGCGTGGGCAGCCCAATGTGTTTTATGTGGAGTGGTTTACTGGCGGAGGGAGAGCCAGCCTGCAAAGGCTTGTTCTTAATGTGGCCTTTATGGCACTCCCACTCCATGGGATCAGAGCCAGGTATGGTGGTACGCTTAGGGGCGGCTCCAACGGCGCTAGCCACTGCACCCTCTCTTTCTTTCAGTCTTCTTGACTTGGTCATGACACAAGGCCCAGGTGAGGGAGGGAGGGAAAGAGAGCGCGATAGATGCAGCGAAAGTCTACTCTCTTCGGAGTCCTCAATGCCGCAGTAGGTTAAGTAATTAGGGAAGACCCTAGCCACCACGAAGTGGGACGCCAGTTGGGAGGATAGTTTATTCTGTCCAGAACTATCGGAGAAGGGATTGGAGGAGATTGGTTGCCAGAAGAAGGCACGTCCGGCAACCGTATCTGCGACGTCCCAAATCAGACCGTCCGGGGTCTTCACAGGGCATCCAGCGAAGGTCATGTTAGAGTCAGTCTTAAAGATGATCGGCGGGTGTGGACAGCCAGGATTGTCAAAGACCAGACAGTGACTGGTGCATACGTGAATTTGGACGCGAGAGGTTACGCGTTCAACCTGTGCACGGCGTTGGGTCTCCCCACTCTCACTATAATCTAATTCCCACGCAAGTCACCATGCGTGCGCCACCTTGCTGTGGAGCATACGGTGGACGTCTTCGAAACCGACGGTCGAACTGGCGTAAAGTTACTCCTCTGATGCTACCTCTGGCGTCAAGGTGAATTATTCAGCACACGTTGGTGTGCCATCCTGGACGTAGAATATGGATATGAACTACGCTAAGGATGTCGCATTGTTGATGTGCTCTCTCGTAAAAATGCAGCATGTTCTGTTTAAAGAGATTAAAGGTGGGTTTGAAAACAAGTCTATCTATGAAAAGTATCGTATTCGGCTTCCACACCGGAGAAGCCTGCCCGTAATGGCAGACAGTTAATACATTAGGCTGATAAAGAGCTTCCACTCTCTGGTTAGAAACAAATCGGCAAGGTAAGGATTAAATGTAGAATCAGATCCACTGGGCGTACGTTGCTTAGCCCCCGACTGCTTAAAACCCGGAATCTATGAGAGATCAGTCTGAATACCAAGTAGCGCGTAAAATGTTTCCAATAAGACAATCAGGTGCAGATGTGCTAAATAGCCCGTGCGTTCAGAAGATATCCAACATTCGAAAGTATATGACGGATGGTGTTAACGCTCAACTCTGAACTTGCCGTTCAAACCACATGTCAAAAGACCATACAGCCGAACGAGTATCCAGTTCAGCAAATCCATCCTCCTTGCCTGTTGGATGAGATTGCTCATCCGGCGTAAGCACTCAAAATATTCTCTCGACGGAACCCAGTTCTGACATGCAGGGCATAGAGGTGAGTAAATAAAATTGTCGGCCGGTATGGTAACAGCTGACCTCGAAAGCAACTCTTGCCCTGTGTTATTTGGTCTACAGTACCAGCATGGCAATATGCTGCAATTTGATTGACACTCGCTTCCCATAAACCGTAAGCAAATATCATTTGGTACGACATCACAATAAAGCATGTAACCAACTGAATCGTCACGATGAACGCTGTCGTAAATTGGATTGTTCGTAGGATTAACAAGAGAAAGATATCCAATCCAAAAAAACTATATTAATAATATTCGTCGCGCATTATGTATTGGGCCATACACCAGGCAATAAACAAGTAAAATTGCCTGATCGCGCACAGTTGGCTATAAGCTTCGAAGAATCATGAAAAATTGGCCAAACGGGCTACTAGGTTTGAAAGACCGGAATATAAAGGAGAATTAGATAAAAGTCAACTGCGTTCAGTGACGAATTTCTGGCTGAGTAATTTTTGCCGAGATGTACCAGTTTACAAGGGTCGGTGTCTTCAGCTTGAAGGTAGAGCAAAAGAGTCATACTCCACCTTGCAATATTATTCATTCTTTTTTTCAAAAAAGCTTTTATTTGCTTATTATTCATACAAATTCGATCACATAAATGGACTTCAGTCCGGTATATCTAGCTAAAACGAAACGCTTGTGTTTTATCCTACATTCGACATAGGGTAGGGAATGTTACTAGCATGCAAAATCAACACTCTTTAGAGAACTCGGTGAATAGGCCATTAAGCATGGCGATACGTCGAATCCAAGTGCGAAAGGGCTTATAAGTCACCTTGGGAGTCAGACAGATCGATATTATGGTTAAATGGGCAAATGAATTATTTAACTTTACGATCTAGCGCAGGGCGCAATAAAAAATAGTAACGATGTAATTACGTGGAGATCTATATGACAAGCATAAAGGGTTGTGAAAATATCTATGTTACGATTAAATCCAGGCGAAACTTGAATGGGTGGATGACCAGAGAAAAAGATGTGGACGGCGGATATCAAGTAGGTCCTTCCAAACAAGCACAAAGTACCAACTTACCTGTCCTTGTGAAGCAATTCTTGTAGACGCACGAAACAAGCAGTTTCGTTCACGAATTCAATTAAATCCAAACTTCCTAGCCAATCCAAATTGTTCAACACTTTGAAGGAGCCGAGAGATGCCAAAACTTTCATGTTGGGCAAAAATTGCTCTGTGAAATTTCGCTCGATCATAGTAACAGTTTCCACCACCGAAGAGGCATTGGAGGCACAGGCATCAAATGAAAGTCGCGTTCGACTTTCAAGTCTTCCGGTAGGGTCACCAATGAGAGCTGTTCCTTCGCCAATCTGAACGTATTAAAAAGCATCCTTCCTACCACAGCTATGGCGTTTAATCCTGATGCTTGGGCACGTAAAGACCAATAAGTGGAACCAAATTGCCCAACTGAAGACTCTCAGCGGAGGGATCAAAGCCGCAATAACCAGTTAGGGGTCCAGATTTTTCTAGCGTACAAAAGTGGAACTCACTGAAAGCATAAATTAAAAACCCTCTTTTCGTACCTGTGCTGTGGTAAGATGTTTTCGAAGAATCCACTTTTTATAAGAGAAGATAATGAGCCCACCATGTGATACCCACGACCAAGATTTGCGAGAATGGATGAACATTTTAAAGTCCGCAAAAGGATGACCATTTTAACTGACCTAAATAAATTACGAACCTTACATTTTTCACCCGCAACAGCAACGAAAATGCTCGTGTAATAGGAAAAAATGACAAGTCGTTACCGACTTACTAATGAATGCAACAATAAATGTTAAAATGCTGCCAATTTTAAACAGATTGGGAATACGTTCATTTGTATTCCTGTGTTCCAAAAGTTCACTTTGTTGCCCTTAAACTTTAAAACGTCGAACCTACTTAACTTCTCAATAACTTCGATAAAAAAACAGGAGCCTGCAAACTCATGACACAAGGTGCAGAAGACGTGACGCGGAATTTTAACTCGAAGATTCAACTTCGCTCTGAGCAGAATTATGGATTGCTGAGCAAGCATGGCAAAAGACGGTGTAAAAACAACACTTCACTTGCAAACTCGGATAAAATCAGACCGTAGTCAAATGGTTTCAAAACAATGCAACCTGCTTAAAATGTGCACAGCGGCCACCCAAACAAGCTGAAAGATCATACAAAGGTAGAGCACATCAACAATGAATGCTTTTTGTTTTCTATATGCGCGTCAAAATAATAAAGGGGCTCCAATGCATACAGGGTTGTGTATAAGGTTAGGAGAAAATGTGTAAAGGGCTGCAATCAGATGATGACATCTAGGAACCCAGTCCTCGCAGATGGACTCTCCTTTTGAACCTGTATTGGCTTGTACCGATAATCAAGTGGTTTATCGAATGCCAAACTCGTAGGTGTGATGTATACCACATGTTCTATACCAGCTCATGCGTCAATAGCCAAATGCGGGACATCACCTACCTAGTTCACGAGTTCCAAAACCGCAAAAATAGCTTGTAGGGCGTGGTTTTGTTGAAAGAATTCACCTGTTTATACATCGCCAACTTCCTACAGTTTCTTCGAAGTTTCGATTGGTTCGGCAGGCAATGCTCCTGATACAGTGCGGGAAGAGAAAACCATACGGTGACCAATCCGTGACAGCTTTTATTTTCACACAACTTATCATAGTAATTTCCTTTGCTGTTACCACTGCAACTTTGTTCTTATTTAGTATTCCCTAATTCGGTCTAGAATGCTATAGCCTCATAATTACTAAAAATTAGAATGTTCACTATCTACTACCACTTCCCTTCATATAATTCAATGAGATAGAGGGGCATAATGGCACGGCAGTGCAGTTTGACTTCGTACAACTCGTAAACTTTTGCGTGTTACCGGGCTATCGGTCATTTTTACTTGCTGGCTGTATATAACAGATTCTACCGCACGCAAAGTATTTCACCCGAAACCTCGCTGTCAAGAACGAGCTAAGGGATCATACCTTAGAATTTTCCTAGGTGCTAGTGTGCGATTCCAGAAACGTATTCACGCCGAGACAATTTTAAAATCTAGGGGAGGCAGCCAACGTGACCAGTGGTACAGCTTCGCAAACTGAATACAGACTGACACATGACTATTTACGTCTTCAAGACAAAGGTCGGGACTTATTGACATCTGCATCCCGGAGAGGGACTCATACAGACATGTGAAAAAGGAACCAAATACCTCCCAACTAAACACCTCTACCTTCTAAAAAGCGACACGGCAACTCAGGGAGGTTATTTGGTGTGGGTGGAGAATAATACCAACATGAAAAAGAAGCTATCCCCATCCAGATCGTGTAGATCATATGCAACAACAGAAAACCCCACAACATAAATCACCGAGTTCTGGAAAGACCCAGTGGCTTAAATTTCCAGCATTATAACTATGCATGGTACTAAAAGAACCATAATCTCTATATACTCTGCCAGCTCATTTTCAAGGCCATGTATGCTAAATAAATACATACGACTTAGTGAAGGACTGATCTAGGGGTTTGGGGTATTGATTTACAGTTAACGATAAGCCCCGCCAACAACAAATAGAATGCAGTGCGGTGAATATGGAAGCGAATTCGGACAAGCGGGTGCACTATTATGTTTTGCACAGCTAAGGGGCCGAGTGGCATACATACCCTTTCCTTCTGTCAAGTTTTGAACCTTGAAAAAGGGACTTTAACTGCTTCGATTTTGTTCATAGGCCTATGCTTTCCCATGGGATAGATCCGCTTTAAGAACCATACATTACAAAATGTTCGACAATATCATGGGTCAAAACTTCCTCGACTTAAGCCGCCCAAAAGTGTGGCCTAATGGCAGATTAGCCTAATTCAGCATATAGGCGGTAGTTAAGTGATATTACTCCATATTGATCAGCGATCGGACACATGGGTTTCCGCAGCAACTGCAGCCAAATTCAAACCTGACACTTCAATATTTTCACCCGCATAGTCATACACCATCATATTTAACTGGACCAAAGTTAAATTCCCCTATTTCACCAATGCCTTTCGGGCATTATTCACGCTGGTCAACGGATTTCCGAACGTGACCCTAAATTGACATCGACCTAAAGACACTTGGAGCTTTTCATTCCGTTTAAAAAAACTGTCAAACCGTATTCACAGGGTGTATTCCAGTATAAAACTTCCTAGTATAATTTGTTAAGTCTAGGTCAGCAATTCAAATATTGGCTTTAAAGTCGGTGGCCACATTAAAAATCGCATTTGCGAAGGACCCATGATGTCAGGACTTTTACACATTCCTCTGATACTGGTGCACTTGCAGCGATGTTATAGTGGCAGTTGTCACACCGAATACAATGTATTACATTAGTTTTTTTGGCCTAAATAGCGCTCTTTACTTGGAGGCACGGCTTGAGAGAAAAAGATAAACTTTTTGCAAGAACTGTAGATTTTTTAAAAGGGTACGAATTTGGTAGTGAATATAAGATATAGTGCTAACTTCGAAAACATGTGGAGAACTGGCCAGAAGTTAAATAACAGGTAACAAGGTTTCGCAGTTTTAATCCATACAAATGCTCTGTCAAAACAGAGAGGAGGCTTCACTCGCATCCTAACTCTCCCTGGCCCACCGACGCCAAAAAATTAACCGGATGGCTGTTTACCTTGCAATCACTGCGGGAACGCGACCATCTGATGAATGCATACTAAAAAAGAAATCGATCGGACTTTTCACTTGTTTTACGGCTCGAATTCCTGCATTGCCATGGCTAAGCGCAGGCATGCATTCTGTCTGACATTTTCGTTCTTTGTTTCTACGTACTGCGTCCTACTATCTGTCAGTTAAATACATTTAATTATATATTAGATCGAACATATCGGCAAAGCCAAGACAGATAATTAAATGAAAATGTACGCTAAATTTACGAAATGAGAGAAATGTACGGGTCCACCGCCCTGTTCACCATCTTTACCGATTGTCTACTTAAGTAGACGTCTTCTTTATAAAAAGACACGAGTATGTCGAAGTTGGTTCGTGCAAAATTTCTAATATCTCCTAGTAGGCACATAACAGAATTTGAGCTGACTGTATGTGATATGCGGCGCAATATGGTTACAAACGCTGCATACACATTTTAAAAGTTTTCTACCAATAACTAGATTGATAATTGTCGCAGGTATGCGAGAGTAAATTCATCAAGAAATATTGTCAAAAACTAAATAAATTATTCTGATTGTAGACAAATAAATGGTTAAGGACTCTCAAGAACCATCTGTAGCATTCTAAAAACACGTAAGGACATCGCAGTTCACAATATTATGCATACGCAGCACGCCAGCCATACTACATAAGATCTCAAAAAAGCTAAATTTGCAACAGAGCTTCTGAAGGCGGACGCGATGAAATGGGCGCAATCAGAACAGAGCCCGATGCGCTTTTTGTGATCAAAAAGACCTCATGCAGAGAGGACATGTTTGGGGTTTCGCTGCGTATGTTGTACAATCTGCGCACATAATTGGCTAGTAAAACTAAGAAAGTACTTATGTTGAACAATTTTTTCGTGTGCTTCTTATATCTTCTACTAAAACATTTCTTTTGTAACGACCGTAGACTGAAAAAACAGTGATTGTATTCCAAACTGAAAGCAACAGTTGTGGGTACCGCATGAAATACTCTGGTATTTAAGCGAGATAAGGCATCGCCCACTCTGCAGAGTAAAGGACTTGATAATTTTTTCCTGAATTTTTCTGGTTTTTAAGCATCCTTGCATTAATCCACATTTTTTTCGGCTAGGTTACCCCGTCGTCTGCCTTCATTTTGTAGTGCTTCATATCGCAGGATATAAATGAACCAAGGAACGTCAGGTTTGAAATTAGAGAATAAACGTTTTCTCGACAAGAGAAGTTCAGTATAGTTCAGTTTATTTAAGGGCAATAGGCATTGCCATTAAAAAGCCCTAAAAAAATGGTACCTTAAGCATTATAGTTGCAATACATGTTACTGCCAAGTAGTGTGTAACATATTTTACGAAGAAAGAAAAATATTTTTGTATCAGTGGAACCCAGGCACAGTCATCCTGAAGGACTGATGAT